>RJWJ010045355.1:0-11782 GCA_004363605.1 Indri indri
TCAGACTAGCTTTGTGAGCTTAGGCTACATGTGCCAATCTTTTCCCATGTTTCCTCAGCATGAGAATAGGAACATCAATCCCTATCCCCGGAGAGTGGGTAGAATTAACAGATGTAATATATACAAATCTAGCACATTTTATGGCACATTGCATAAATGACTTCTGAGTCTCTGGACTTCACCTTTCTCATCTGCAAAAAAGAGACGATAATGATAATTGATCAATGAGTAAAGATGTGCTAGAGTCTTATTGAAGTACCTGGGACATGGTAAAACCTCAGTAAACATGAGTTCTCCTTTCTCTTTCTCTTCCCATCCTTCGTCCTTTCCCCTCCTCCCTCTTCCTTTTTCTTTGTCTTCACCTGGGACATGGATAGAATTTACATAGCAACTGCAGTGATAATTACTTTTGGAAGTATTTATATGAAGGCATGTAAAGTGGATATCTCATCAAAGAAAGTAAAAACAATGAGAGCTACTATAAATGGAATACATACTACAGATCTGGTACATTATATTTTAACCTCTAATCCTGATAATAACTTTATCAGATAAGCATTTCGAACCCCATTTTTAAAATGAGGATAGGGCACTGAGGATGAGGGAGATTAAATAATTTATTCAAGGTTGTGAAGTTAGTAAGGGACAGAGCCAGTTTTCTAATTCAAGCTTGTCAGACTCACATAAAGCAATTTACTTTGCATACTGTCTTTGAATGTTTTATGACAAATTTAATCTCAATTTATTCCCAAGATACACTCATTTATTTGACAGGGCATCCTTGTCATGCTCCCGTGTCTAGTAGCAAGTAGAGAAATTATAAATAGGGTGTGGGAGAAAAGATTATGTTCTATAGTAGAGGGACCAATATTTTAGAACTGTGTTATGGATTGAGTGTTTCTGTCCCCCAAAAATGCATATGTTGAAGTCCTAACCCCCAGTGTGATGGTATTTGTATATAGGGCCTTTGGGAGGTAATCAGAGTTAGATGAGATTGTGAAATGGGACCTTCATAATAGAATTAGTGGCCTTACAAGAAAAAGACAACAGAGAGCTGTGTTTTCTCTCTGTCCCTCCCTCCCCCTTTCTCTGTCTCTCTTTCTCTTTCTTTTTAAGGGGAGGTCACGTGAGCACACATCAAGATGGCAGCTGCCTACAAGCCAATAGAAGGGGCCTTAGAATGAAACCCCCCTTGACAGCCATTTTGATCTTGGACTTCCCAGTTTCCAGAACTGTGAAAAATAAGTTTTTGCTTTTTAAACTACATAGTCTGTGGCATTTTCTTATGGCAGCCTAAACTAAGAAAAATTGTTTTCCTAATTGTGCCTTTCAAGGATTCTATACATTTCTTCTAACTTACTACTTGCCAAGCCTTGTGTGAATATAAATATTATCACCTAAAAGTACAAGTAGGCAATCTAGTTGTCAAACTCTTTCCAGGGAGGTCAAATTGGGCCTCCCTCAAGTTCTGGCCTCAGGGAGTTATAGAAGCACTGGGTCCCAGGACTGGGGCTGGGCCAGATGTGTTGAGTCACTGGGGCGTCCAGAGCAGGATGAAGCCAGACCAAATGCATGCATGACAATATTTACAGCAGAGTCTAAAGGTGGAGGTTGGTGAAGCTACATTACTCATCAGATATGGGTGGAGGTGAGGCAGACTAAGGAGAAGGTATGGAAGGGAAGTACAAGATCAGGTAACAAAAGAGACTTCATTATGTTTATAGACAGAGGAGCCAGGATCCCTTGTGTTGGGTGTCAGCTACCTGGAAGACAGCCTGGAGAAGGCCTGGGGTCAGGGCAATGGAGGTTTTCTGGCTCTGCTTCAAAAGTCTCAAGCATTTGAGAACCAAAGCCATCTACCCCCACCCTCAGCGCAAACCCTGAGAACAAAATCCATACTTTGCTACCTACGTTAATTTGGTTTTACTATTCTACTGCCTTCATTACATTACTTTTTTGAGGTTGTTCTGTCCAAGAAAATGATTGGATTGTTTATTATAGGAACTTCCTAAAAGACCCATTTTTCTCTTTAATGGAAAGCAACAACAGAGAGTTCGAACCCTAAAATGCTTTGAGTCCTTCACCTCAAAATCCTCTACTAGCTGTGTCTACTAATCATGTTTACCATGACTCTTACCCAATCTTTATCAAGTCTCCACGTTGAAATACCCTGCTTAAACCCAACTTCCAACTCCCAATAAATGCTGACCTTACAGTTCCCACTGTTAGGCATTGCCAAAGCTTTGCAAATATGGTGTACTCTTTTACTTCAGTTAAGCAATAAACTCACCTTTGCCTTATTGATGGGTTACGTTGGTGGTATTTAGAAAGTTTTTGACAGGTTCCATGGAGGGTCCAAGTGAGTGTAACTCTGGACATCTGAATACTGCTTCAAGCAGAGAAGATTTCATTATGTCTTTTATTGAGCTCCGATGTCATATTTGATTAATATAAATGTTTCAGTTGATAATTTAAAAAACTTCCTATGAATTGTTCTGTCTGACTCTACTTATATTTTTCCTTTATTGTCTATATATTTTTTGGGAGATCTCAACCTCTCAGATCCCCAAGCTATGTAAAGGAAATGTTTAACCAGAAATCCTTCAAGGCATTTCCCATCTTTAACATCCTCTGGTTCTGAAATGTCTTTGCATTGATGCCATCTGTCAAGATGACCTCTTATGGCATAAACTTCTGTTTCTAAAATGCTAATTTTCCTCACAGCATCTAACAGAATGCTGGGCACATATCAATTGCTCAATAACCAGCTGCTGGTAGTTTGTGTAATCGAAGCTGGATCCAATTCAGTGTCTGGAGTTTTTTATTTTAACTGTCTGATTCGGTAATGTACTGAGACAATATTATATCAGAAACAAAGCTGACTCATGGGGGAAAGGGAACTTACATTTATTGAATGCCCACCATGTGGCAGGCTCAGTGCTAAGGTTTTGTATGCAGAAGAAATGATTGTCACCTATTCAAAGAGTTTGAAAACAGAGGCCAAGTGAGTTTAAGGAAATTTCCCACGTTTCTTGTACTATGTGTGCGAGGATTGAAATTAGATGTGTCTGATGCCCCAGGCCACACTTAGCAAGCTATGGTGGGTGATATAATCAACTGAGGCTTTACCAAATGTGCAAACATTTGAGCCTAAAGGCCAGAGATTAGTATTTATAGATTGTGGGTGGGACTCAGGAATCTGCATTTTGAACAAAGTCACATGATTTCAATTCAGAGAATCATTGAGAAATACTTTATCAAAGACCTTGCTGCCTGCATCTTAATGCTGAAATGTTTAGAGTTTATTCTTATAACACTGCAATGTAGGTTTCATTATCCTCATTTTACAGAGAAGGGAACTGAGATCCACAGGACCCTCAAGAAACACTGCTAGTCCATGGAGGTGTTTTCACTTAAAATCAGGTTCGTTCAGATTGTTAAATTCAGGACACTTTCTTAAACAAAAAATAATTATCTTTTCCTTTTATTTTTTTTTCTTTAAATTTCAAAATATTATGGAGGTACAAATGTTTTAGGTTACATGGATCATTTTTGTAATGCTTGAGTCCTGGCTGTAAGTGTGCCCGTCACCCAAAATAGTGTTTCTAGTACCCATTTTTTTGGATTATTCCCCTGCCTTGATCTCCCCTCCCTGCCAACCCCAGTTGCTTTCTACTGAATTTTGCTTCTCTCTGTGCACTTGTGTGCTCATCGGTTAGTTCCAATTTAATAGTGAATACATGTGGTGTTTGTTTTTCCATACTTGTGATACTTCACTTAGGAGAATGGTCTCCATTTCCATCCAGATTGTTGCAAAAGGTATTAATTCATCTTTTTTATGGCTCAGTAGTACTCCATGGTGTACATATATCGTATTTTATTAATCCACTCATGAATTGATGGGCACTTGGGTTGATTCCACATCTTTGTGATTGTGAATTGTGCTGCAATAAACATTCACATGCAGGTGTCTTTTAAAGTTTTTTTTATCAGCTATGCATGCATGCAATATAAAAAGTAAAGTCATTCTATCATTCTATAAGTGCTGTTGTGGAAAAAATTGTCCTTGGCCACCCTACAATCCCCTTTCATCTCCCCAAGAACAACCAATTCCAATTTTGTTTATCTTTATGTTTATATAACAAAATGCATTTTATAATTATTGTTTTTATAGTTTTAAGCATTATGTAATGTTTTGTCATCTGTGAAATGAGTATTTATCTTCTATTTATGTCCCCTTCTCTTTCATCTGCCACTTCACTTTCTAGTCTTTCTTCCACCCATTATAAAAATATTCTAATTTTTTAGGTCATAATTTAACATTAAAATTATTATAAGCATATAAACATATTGATGGTTGGGCCACTCAGTAAGCTATAGTGATTTTTCCTGTGCAATATTTTGTGGATTTGTTTGTTTGCAATTATTCATTTACTACAAATATATTCCCCACATTTCTCCTTACTACAAAAATCTTTCAATGCATTTAAATGCATTAGGTATTGTGCAACCTAGAAATTTCTGACCTGTTCCCATCTGCACTGATGGTTGATGCCTTGGAATTTCCTTTACTGATTTTCTTAGGATTCACATTGCATTTTATCTTTATGCTCCATGTTTCTATACCTAAAGTCATTACATCCTCATGCCTTTTGATATCTTGTTTTAGTTTATTGCTTTGGTGAGCACATCCTCCAGTAACTTTTTAAGGGAAAGTTGAAGGAAGGTAACATTCTTTAGATCTTGCTTGTTTGAAAATTTCTTTAATCAGCAGTTGCAGATATGTGATATTTGGGCTGGGTATAGAATTCTAGATTTATCTACACATATGTATGACATGTAGAACTAAAATCATAAAATTTCCAAAAGAAAACATAGGAAAATATGTTCACATCTGTGAGAGGGTAGGAAAAATTTCTTATGACACAAAAGCACTAACCATAATTTAAAAAATTATAAAATTGGACTTAATCAAAATAAAAAGAATTCTGGTTAAAAGACACCATTAAGCAAGTATAAAAGCAAATCACAAACTGGGTGGAATGTTTACAATACATATATTTGGAAAAAAATTATATCTAGAATATGTAAAGACTCATACAAATCAATAACATATAATAGACCAATTTTAGTAAATATGGTCAAAGAGATCTAAATGTCCAATAAGCCCATGAAAATGTGCTCAACCTCATTTGTCATAAAGGGATGCATGTTAATACTAAAGTGAGATACTATTTCACATTCACTAAAATGGCTAAAATTTTAAAATGAAGGACAATACCAAATATTGGTGAGATTGTGAAGTAACTGAAAGTCTCTTGCATTGCTGATGAGAATGTTAAATATAACCACCTTTTGAAAAAACAAGTTAGTGATTTTTTTTATAAAGTTAAATATGCATATACCCTATGATTCAATAATTTCACTTCTAGATATTTACCCAAGAGTAATGACAAGATATGCCCAGAAAACATTCTAGATATTAACAGAAGTATTCATTGTAGCTTTATTCTCAATAGTTCCAAACTGGAAAAACTCAAACCCAAATATCCATTATTGAGTGAATGGATTATGAAGTAAAAGGAAAAAGATGACATATTCTTATACTGGAATACTACTTAAACATAAGAAAGAAATAGTTGATCCATGTAGTAACATGGATGGATATTTAAAAAATGTTATGTTAAAAACAATAAACCATCTCCAAAAGGTAAATAATCTATGTGTGTATTTATATGAACTGATGGAAATGAGAACAGTGTTTGTTGGGAGATGACTGGGAAGAAGCATGAAGAATGTATCTCAGGTCTTGGAATATGATGATCAGGGTATACTGGATACATTTGACAAAACTTACTTAATTTTACCATTAAGATCTGCACACTTTTTTGGATGTAAATTGCAACTCCATTAAAGGAAATGCAGTTATGTTTTTTATGCCAACTCTGATCCCCCACGTAGGGTGCTAGCCACTTGCCATGATTTCTGGTTGAAGTGGCTGCAGTAAAGGCTCATATCATTCCCACAGTCTTTTGATTTTTACTTCCTTTAATTGAAAAAAATCAAACAACCCCATTAAAAAGGGGGCAAAAGACTTGAACATAAGCTTTTCGAAAGAAGATAAACAAATGGCCAATAAACGTGAAAAAAATGCTGAATGTCATTGATCATCAGGGAAATGCAAGTCAAAAACCACAGTGAGATATCACCTTACCCAAGTCAGAATAGTTTTTCTTAAAAAGTCCAAAAACAATAGGTGCTGGCATGGATGCAGAGAGAAAGGAACACTCATACACTGTTGGTGAGACTGTAAATTAGTACAAACTGGATAGAAAAGAGTATGGAGATTCCTAAAAAAACTAAAAATTGTCCTACCACTTAACCCAGCAATCCCACTACTGGGTATTTACCCAAAGGAAAATAAATCATTTTTATCAAAAAGCCACCTGCACTTGAATGTTTATTGCAGCACAATTCACAATTGCAAAGATGTGGAATCAACCCAAATGCCCATCAATTCATGAGTGGGTTAACAAAATGTGGTATATGCATACTATGGAATACTACTCAGCCATGAAGAAGGATGACTTAATGCCTCTTGCAACAATTTGGATGGAACTGGAGAGCATTGTCCTAAGTGAAGTATCTGAAGAATGGAAAAACAAACACCACATGTACTCACTATTAAATTGGAACTAACTCATGAGCACACATGTGCATAGAGGGGAACAAATCTCAAAGGAAATCAAGCAGGGAGGGAGTGGGGAGGAGGGGATGAGTGAAATCCTACAATGAACATTATCTAGGTGATGGGCACACTTTTAACCCTGACTTGAGCATTATAAAAGCAATCCATATAACCCAAAACATTTATGCTCCCATAACACTTTGAAGTAAAAAAGTATAAAAATCAATCAATCAATCAATACCCAGCCCCCCCGCCCCACGTGTATCTGATTACAGCATCACTTTCCTCTTTTTTATAAAATGAAACTATTGACCCCTTCTCATCAGAGTTCTATTAAGATTCAATGACACAACACAGGTGAAAATTTCCTTGTGTTTCAAATGTATTTGAATTATTTATTTTAGCTCTCTTTTCCTTCACTTCTGTCCTGAATTTCAACTTCATGATTCTAGGTGGATTAGTGTGTATCATTCAGAAAATAAATTTGGTGTATTATTCCTTTACCTGACTTCCTTAAAGCCACACTGGCTCTCTTCTCCCTCTGTCTTGGGCCCTATCCTGCACTTTTTGAGTTTTTAGAGTCAAAGACACTTCTCAAATGAAATAAACCGTCAGCTTAGCCCTCCTCTAATTCTCCCCGGGCCCAACAAGGAAAAGACTAAGAGCTGAAAAGAGAGCAATACCAGCACTAATTCCCAGGGGGTTCAGCTGCCACTCTCAGAGTGGCCACATCTGTGCCACCAGACTCTTGTCTCTCACCACTACTGACGGACCCAGAGCAGAGCCATACGTCCCCACTTGGGTCACTCAGATGCTGTCTCCTGGGAATGTCACATGGAGCTAAGTCACATTAATGACAGCAGCCTGCTCAGAGAGAACACCCTGTCCCTGTGGAGAGGTCTAGAGAGCCCTTTCCAAGTCTCAAATATAAAGGTCATCCTCTGACCCCCTTCTGGTATCCTTCCCTGGATGTGCAACTTCTGTGACTTGTGACCTAAGGAACTGGAATTATTAGGACACCGAAGAGTTTCTTATTCATTTTTCCAAATCTTTGCACCTTCCAAGTCTTTCACATTCAGAATCTTTGTATGTTTCTCTCATCCCTTCTCACCTACCAGCATCTGACACCCGGAGAGAGGAAGCAGAGCGCACCTACTGTCCCTCTCCACATCATGCAAAATCCGTGCAGTCTCCTCATTCTCTGCATGTCCTCCCCGTCTGTGTGACAACACGTGCCCTCCCTGCCCCTAGCTTCCTGAGGCTATTGAATTGAGATGAAAACATGGAAAACTCTGGGGCCAAAATCCTATAAATATTTGAAGAATAGCTCTCTTTTCATGTCCTATTTGAAGAATATTTTTCTTTTCATGTTCTTTCCTTCCTTCTAATTAGTTTATTTTCTGTGGAGTGCTGGAAAGCAAGGTCATTCTGTTAACATATATTAAAACATGTCCCTGATGTTTGAAAAATTATTTTCAATAACATTTGTAATTTTCTGTCATTCTGGGTAGGATGGAAGAAAAATACAAACAGGGAAAATTTGAGTTAATGTATTTTAGAGGTTTTTTTTTTATAATAGAAAGTCATTCTATATGAATTTAGATTCAGTAAATGTTTATTAGGCAATTATGTGTGAAGACTATTGTGTTATACTAATATTAGCTTAATATAATAATAATGATAATAATAATAACTGCTTTAGTTCCCAGGTCACTTAAGTGACTATTTATTTTGTGTGACTATTTATTTATTTATTGACTATTATTTTGTTTAATCTTTACAGCAATTCCAAGAGGTGGGTATTATAATCTCCATTTGTTAAGAAGGTAGTTAGGTTTAGAGAAAAACTGAGTAATATGATTTTATACAGAGTATGGTAAAAGTAGGGTCTTGTCCAGAGTTACTTGATTCCAGTTTTATGGACTAGAACTCTGTGGCAAGGTTGTGGGTGCTCCACCCACATACCTTGCCCTTGGCTGTTTCTAGCTGCCAGCCCTGATTTCTTTTCTTAAGTTCTTAGGTTCACTTTGCCCTTCAAGTGGCTGATGAGAAATACTGGAGAACTCCTGCCTATTCCCCCAGAAGTCTTTAAGCAAAGACACACAAACAACAGGAGTTTGTGTAGAAATACCACAGCTCACTAGCTCCACAGGTGGGCTAACTCTGAGGCACATGTTTGACACTGTTCTAGAATTTTCCAGTAGCCAAAATGGTAACAAAACCTTTAGTTCCTGCTTTCTTTTTCAGTTTCACTTCTCTGTTCCCCTGCTTCTGTTTTCTATTTGCACCTGCATTCTTTTGATGAGTATGCTCCTGGGGAGACCCAAACTAAGAACCCTGCAGGGTTCTTAGGCCAGTGCCACCTTACTTTTAGAAGAGAACCTTGAGCCCAGAGCAGATGAGTGCCTCAGTTTGGGAGAGCTCTGATGAGAACACAGGGAGGCATCTTCAGTTTTGTCCAGAACATGATAGATGACTTATTTACAGGAAAACACAAGCTACTGTGAACTGAGAGCTAAAATTCATGGCATTGAGGACAAGATGGCCAAAGAATAGAAGCTGAGAGGAGAGACTTGAGGTATACTATGAATATCCTATGGTTTAAATAGATGGAGAAAAGAAAAGAAGACATGACAGAATAGGAGACCTCTAGAACAAGCACAAAACAGAGACAAGCATCATCAACATAGTCACTCACTCATTGATGAATGTACTCACCAGTACACATTCATTCATTAACACTGAAATGTATTAGATTTATAGAGTGTATCTTTCATGTGCTGCATCAACCACTGGTTTCAAGGTGGTAGTGTATGGGCCACAATATTTGAATTGTGACCTCTGAAAAATTATTTAATTTTCATAAACCTATTAGGTAAATATTTATTATTTCATCAGTGAGGAAAAATGAAGCTTCTAGAAACAGAACCAGAGGTTACATAACCAGTCTGTGAAGAAATCTGGATGCTCCATTGAGCCATGGTGAGGCTACCATTGTTTTGAACTACATGTCAAGCACTGGGATGAACTCTCTTTGTAAATCATATGCTGTTCAATCCTCCTGGCAATCTATGCTACAGTATTATCTGTCATTTCTGATTCTCAAAATAAGAAGTGGAATCCCAGGATGAGTAAGGTATTTATAGAGCTACCAAGTGATGCATATCTGAGCGTAAATAAAGAAAAAATGCTTAAGATTGCTTTTGCTATAGGGTGTCTTTTCTGGTTCCATACAAAGCATAGAATTATTTTTTCTAGATTGTGAAAAATAGTGTTGGTATTTTAATAGGGGTTGCATTGAATCTGTAGATCACTTTGGGTAGTATGGACATTTTAAAAATGTTGATTCTGTTGATCCACGAGCATGGTATGGTTTTCCATCTGTTAATGTCCTCTGCTGTTTCCTTCCTCAGTGTTTTGTAATTCTCCCTGTAGAGGTCTTTCACCTTCTTAGTTAAATTTATTGCTAATTATTTTATTTTCTTTGTTGCTCTTGTGAAGGGTATTGAGTCTTTTATTTGGCTCTCAGTTTGACCTTTGCTGGCATATAGGGATGCTACTGATTTGCATACATTGATTTTGTAACCTGAGACTTTGCCCAATTTGTTTATCGGGAGGCATAAAGTTAGAGGACCTCAACCTATACTACAAGGCTATAGTAACTGAAACAGCATGATACTGACACAAGAACAGAGACATAGACCAATGGAACAGAACTGAGAACCCAGATATAAAACCATCTTCATGCAGCCATCTGATTTTTGACAAAGCAAACAAAAACATACACTGGGGAAAAGAATCCTCATTCAATATATGGTGCTGGGAAAATTGGATAGCCATATGTAGAAGACTGAAACAGTATTCACACCTCTCACCTCCCACAAAAATCAAATCACACTGGATAACAGACTTAAACCAAAGGCATAAAATGATAAGAATTCTAGAAGAAAATGTTAGAAAAACTCTTATAGACATTGGCCTAGGCAAAGAATTTATGAAGAAGACCCCAAAGACAATCAAAGCAACAATAAAAATAAATAAATGGGACCTAATCAAATTAAAAGGCTTCTGCTCAGCCAAGAAAACTATCACGAGAGCAAACAGACAACCTACAGAATAGGAGAAAATATTCGCATGCTACTCATCTGATAAAGGGCTGATAACTAGGATCTATATAGAACTCAGGAAAATCAGCAAGAAAAATTCAAACAACGCTATCAAAAAGTTGGCAAAGGACATGAACAGAAATTTTTCAAAAGAAGATAGACTAATGGCCAACGAACATATAAAAACATGCTCAACATCTCTAATCATCAGGGAAATGCAAATCAAAACCACAATGAGATATCACTTATCTCCTATGAGAATGGCTGTTATCAAAAAGTCCTAAAACAACAAATGTTGGCATGGATGTGGAGAGATAGGAATACTCATACGCTTCTGGTGGAACTGCAAACTAGTACAACCTCTGTGGAAAGTAATGTGGAGATACCTCAAAGAGCTACAAGTAGAATTGTTATTTCATCCAGCAATCCCATTACTGGGCATCTACCCAAAGGATAAAAGACATTCTATAAAAAAGACATCTGCACTCGAATGTTTACAGTGGCACAATTCACAATGGCAAAGATGTGGAAACAACCTAAGTGCCCACCAATACATGAGTGGATTAATAAAATGTGGTATATATATACCATGGAGTATTACTCAGCAACAAAAAACAATGGCGATCTAGCACCTCTTGTATTATTCTAGATAGAGCTGGAGCACATTCTACTAAGTGAAGTATCATAAGAATGGGAAAACAGGCACCGCATGTACTTACCATCAAATTGGTATTAATTGACCAACGCTTACTGTGCACATATAGTGGTAACATTCATTTGGTGTTAGGCAGGTGGTGGGGAGGGGATGGGTATATTCACACCTAATGGGTGTGGTGCACACCATCTGGGGGATGGACATGCTTGAAGCTCTGACTCGGGTGGGGAAAGGCAATATATATAACTTAAACATTTGTACGCCCCTAAAATTAAATATAAACTGTGAAAAAAAAAATAAACACTAAAAATAGTAAAAAAAAAAAAAAAAAAA
>RJWJ010045356.1:0-11845 GCA_004363605.1 Indri indri
GAAAGTTCATCAGTTTTTAAGTTGTCTGCCTTCAATGTGCTATTAAACTGTGAGGCTTGAGATCCAGATTATACTCAGAACACTAAGCCTTAGAACCAACCCAATTAAAAACTTGTTTAATTAAAATGTAGAATATTTTCAATGTTTTTATTTTTTGAGGGTTTACAAACTAATGTTCTGCATTTTCCTGCACTCCGATTCTTTTTTAATGTACTGGAATGTCAATTGAAATTGATCAAATGTTACTTTAACATTTGTAGTGGTAAAACTACAGGCTCAAATTATTCTTTTAATATTTCATGGGAAAAATTCTTGTTTTATCAAACACTTTACTGAATTTTCATCATAATGTATACATTGATGTGTATATTACCATCCTAGTTTGTGTTAAAAGTGTCAAAGATCAAAATATTTATTGATAACCAAAGATGATTTATCTTTTTGTGGAAGCCAAAGGGTGGGCTACGTTGTAAGTGTTGAGGCACATCATGAGAAAACTTTTGGAGACCTCCTGGAACTCCTTCCTTTGGGGCCACAAACATTCTTAAGGGAAAATTACTAAAGTGCTCCCTGTTACTTCTTGTAATTTATAAATATACCCAATCCAAGCTCCATGGAACATGAAGAGTGTGCCCCTGGTTCAAGTTAATTTCCCCTCCACTCAGCCTTGCCTGGGGACTCAAACAGTTGCTGACGAAATAGTGAATGAAGCTACTTGGTTCTGTTCTGATAGTGTCAGAGCAATGGATATCTTTTCTTTTCCTTCCTGGTCTTCAGGCACCTATGACGTGTCCACTGGGCTGCTTTCACTAAGCATAAATCCTGTGCTTCCAGGATGTCTATGTCAGTGTTACCTCCCTGGAAGCAGATCATCTCTTATGCATGGGGAAGGCAATGCCCCCTGGACACTGGCAAGCAGAGCCAGAAGCTCAACCATAAATACCCCAGCAAGGCAGCTCCATCTCCTACACCCCAAGGGATGAGTCTAGGCACCCACCTCTAGGAGCATGTTCCCCCAAGGGTATTTTTGTTCAATGCTGATGGTCAAAGATGTCAGGTAGCTCCTCTCTGCCTCATGTTTCATCTTTTCTGAAATAGGGAATTATTATTTTTCCCGATACCTCACAAAACTGTTGGAGAACCAAGTAAAAAATGGCCAGAAGCACATGGGACGTGCCCACTGTGAACAGTCATCCTCTCCTGAACTGCAGCATGCACCTTGTTGGTGGATCTCAGCTGCCAAAGACCACAGCTTAGCTTCTCTCTTGTGAAGACTCTTTCTGTACTTACAGTTGGTACCTTAGGTGCCCTTTAACTTGTTCTCATGAATCCAGCAACCTAGTTCCTGAGCTATAGGTCATCTCACCCATATTGGACTAATTTTTTTTCCTAGTCTCTATTACCATCCTATGGAATTAGATGCTAGAATGAGGGAGTTTAATTTTTAAATGTAGAAAGATAGGGAAAGACTAAGGAAGTAATTTTACACAAAACCATACATACATTCATTTTAATAAAGTTAAAGGAGAAACTCTCTGGCTGAATACTGTAATTTTCCTGTAAAGTCAATGTAAGTTTTAAATGTGTAACCTGGAATTATGTTATAATAAGGCCAGGTAGTTCAGATTATGGGCAAAATATTAAACTTTGCTACAATAATTACTAAACATGTCCTTGTATTCATTTTGTTATCTTCTGATAACAAAAAGTGTTATTTATTGTAGAAAAATTGGAAAATATTTTAAAATATAGAAATCAAAGGAAAATAACTTGTGATCTTACCACTCAGAGACTGACCAATGTTAATATTTTATGTTTACACACATACACAGAAACATGTAGAGTTTTTTTTTCCTTCTGCACAGAATACACACTTTTTTAACATCCCAAAGGGATGCTATTTACTGTATATGCTGTTTTGAATCTGTATCAGCATGTTTTTGACTTCTAGTAATAGAAACATTAACTGAAACAAGGTTAAACATGAATGAAGAGTATTATCTCATGAAGTGGGAAGTCCAGAGATAGGACAGGCTGCAGGGTGGTTGGTTCATTGGCTTTATGAGGTTATCAAAGACCCAGGTACTTTCCATTTTCTCTGTTCTGCCACCAACATTATCAGCTTCATGCTATGGTTGTTCCCCTTGTGGTCATAGAATTAACACCATGAACAGGTGGGACAAAATGATCAAGACCCAAACCTGATGCTGAGAGCAGGGTCGGCTTCCTCATGTTGCAGGCTGGAGTGCGTGGGGCAGGCGTGGGTACCGCAACAAATTTGGGTTCTACAGTGAAGAGGGCTCAGAGAAGGGATGCTTGGTACCCACTTCATTATCTTTAAAAATTGTTTTTCTTCTTAAGCATTATGGCAAATATCAAAATTTAAAATTAAGATGAATGATTTTAGATATTTCATTTTTATTTAAAAAAAATCAATTTCTTTTGTAGAAATGCTCTGTTCAGGAAGATTGGGATAGGAGAAAAAAATCATTTTTCGAGGGAATTGTTCCTTATTTATATAATGTTCTCCAAATATTTAGCATTTTTGTGGTGTCTTTTTTGGCAACAGATAAGTATTTCTTCATGAATTTTGACTTAGACCTATTTAGAAATTAAAAACTGAAAAAGATGAGCTTAAAAATAAAAATTATAATAGATGAAACTTTAATATTTTTATTCGTTACTTTTTTACTTTCAGTACCCTTGAAACAATGCCATAAACATATAGAGAGAATTAATGGACATTTTAAAAGAATAATTCTGAGAAATAATAGCCATATTTGAAATTACTATGGTAAAAATCAGATGTTAAAGAAAAAAGTGATATATTCAGTTTTTAAATTGTACCATTAAATGTATAACTTCATGTGTAGTAAATATTCATATTTAATTTTAGGTGCCAGTGTAACATATACTAAAATAAAATGGAACAATTTCTATGGTTCTATAAAAGAATCTATAAAAGAGTCATAAATATAGTAAAACTCTTTTGAAATATTTTTATGGGACTAAAAATTGAAAACTTCCTAGTAGGGAAATTTTCACAAATGAGACATGAAGTACATTAGTCATAGAGACCTCAAACAGAAATATATCCTATGGGAACCCTGAACAAGCAATAACTTCTTAAGATAATTTTATATAATGTATAAAAATCAAGAGTTTTTGAAACAGTTCTCCACAAGGTAGCAGGAAGAAAAAGGCGGTTATTATACTAAAATTCCTCATGAGAGTTTATTCATTTTGCATGTTTTTAATGTTACCAGAATAAAGATTTCAGATTATCTGAATCTGGAAGAGCTCTGACTACCTGGGATTAAAAAAAAAAACATTCTAAACTGTTCCCTGTTGTGTAGAGTAACACAATTGTGGTGGGTAACCCAGTTCGCTCTAGAGTCTCAAGATGTTTCTAGTATTTTTGGAAACTAGAGCACAGACTAAATGATATTTTGGTTCTCAGAATGCATCTTACTTTCTATGCCCAATTCAAGATCCAGAGAATAGTTTACTCACATTTGTAATTTTTTAAAACAAATTCTATCTCTCCCCCCCTTAACTAGCAAAAGAAATACAGAACCATAACATGAGCAAAGGATGCTATAGGCACCCATTTTAATTAAAAATTGTTTGTATTTATTAAAGTTGTATCTTTATTATTTTTCTTCTTTTAAAATAAGTAATACAAGGAGAGTCTTTATATGATATGATTGGAAGAATATATATATATTTTTTATTTTATTCCAGGGTATTGTGAGAGTACAAACACTACAGTTACACTTTATGCCTTTGCCTCACCCAAGTGCGGGTTTAAGGCATGCCCTTGATTGGAAGAATGTTAATCTACATGTGAGAAGATCTAGGCCCTCTGAAATTAAGTTGCTCTGTTACCTTGATCAAGAAACTTGTCCTCTGTGAGCCGCAGGGGCTCACGGAAAGGGTGAGTGGGTCAGCTGTGTCTCAGAGGTTCCTTTCACACTGGAATTGGGATGTATGAGAAGTATCTGGGCCTAATCAAGTAGACTGTTTACTTTTTTGCACTCCTGGGACATGGCCTGGAGTAAATGACTGTGGGAGAATTTACGTCACAGGGGATCAGCACTATGCCCATCAAGCAACTTTCCTTCCACCCACTAGTGTAGAAATAGGCATTCAGAAGCGCTGGTGGCTCCCCTTAGATGGAGAAAATCACCACAAATTCCTTTGCCCTGGGTCAAGGTTTTGGTGGTCTAGACTTCTGTTTGAAAGGTTTGTGATCACTGCATGATCAAACAGCCTTGAAAGAAAAAGGACAGTTCCTCTGGGATTTATTCTAACTGGTTTTGTTATGAATTATCAGGGGAACCTCTGAATTTTAACAAATTCTGGATGTATTTGTCCCAAAACATTGTCTTCTTCACAGTCAAGAGTTGGTGCAGATGTGGAGCACCTGGGACATCCAGACGCTCTGGTGGGATTGTGTCAGCCGGGTCAGAGGAGGCTCAGCCACGGTCATAGTCTTAAAGTCGACCTATGTATTGGTTTTGCCCTTTTAGCTCTTTTTGTAAACTTTAGACATTCCTTTGTAGTTGGCCTAATAATTAGTTTTGCCTTACATGTAAGAAGTTCCCTGGAGTGGCTTTGACATTGTCCTCTACTTCGTTGAAACAGAGCCATCACGTTGGAGAATCAACTGGTGATCCTTGCAACAACAGCAGGTGACGCTGGGGCTTACTACGTGCAGGCCGTCAATGAGAAGAACGGAGAAAACAAGACAAGCCCGTTCCTTTATTTGAGCATAGCAAGTGAGTTTTGAAATCCCAAATGATAATTCTGAAAATAATAAAATCTTGCTTTAATTAATAACAACTGTCTGGTGGGACATTTTGCAATAAATCTTATCTCTAGTATGGTAATTATGGTTGAATATTGATCTGATGCCAATAGTTTGGAGAGCTTTAGAGCTGCTGCTTCCTTTGAAATGATGGGCATAAATGTGAACCTAAACAATATTTGTGAATGCAAGATCTTTTTGTAAATTGAAAAAATATTTTTGCTTTTATATACTGTTAAAGTATATTATTTTTAACAACAGAAAAATCTTTTGATTTATATGAATTGTATCCATGAACCTTATCTGAGACTACATCAGGTGCAGCTTATGTTCTTTTAATCTAAGAATAAAATCCTCGAGAAAATATATATATTAAGTTGTATGAAAATTGAAAGTACTTAAGCATAATCAGTTGATCAGTTTTTCCACCTGATTTAACTAAAAGCCTGAATCAGGAAGAGAATACACACAAATCACAGCTATATGTACATTTTATTTAAGGACATTTTAGTTGGAGGAAACTTAAATATTTGGCCTTTGAAATTCTACCAGCAAGTTAATGGCTAGAGAAGGGAAAATAACCAAAAGCAAGAACTTTGAACTAAACTAGACTCAAGCATGCATATCAGAGGGCATGTCATCAAATGATTGCCATGTGAAGCTTCATGGTATGAAATGCAGTTATTATGTTGTTGAGAAAATACAGTTGGAAATAGTCATGGCAGATGGCAAATTTCAAAATATTGTGATCATGTCATACCAGAGTGAATTATATTGATAGCAGTGGATTTCATCTTTTTAAAAATCACCTTGAAACAATAGTTTTCCCCCTTAAGATGGTTTGAAAAGTATATGAGATAGGATGAATAGTGTTTGCCTCACATGGTCCTTGAGGGATACAATTGTTTTAGGCCCAGCAGAATGTACTGGGTGGATCATTGTATCAAACACTGGGTTCAGGAGTCTGTGGGAATTAACTGAGCTCTCACATGCCTTCCACATTGCTGATAATTGATCCTAAGTGGCTGTGCTGTGTTGTCATTCTGCTATTAGCGCCTTAATTTGAGGAATTGAATCCTGCTCTCTCGACCATATACTGGGTACAGATTTAGGATTAGCGAGGCCTTTTTAATGCTTTGGAAAATTATGCACATTGATTAGGTGTGGGGTTCACAAAGCCCACTGCATGATGTACTGCTATTTAAAGGACTGTCTGAATCAAGAATTATAGTAGAAGTTAATATGATTTATCAAAATTTTTTCCATTGGTGATAAAGAATAGAAATTGTATTATCAAATAGATTGTGATTATTTTAGTGATTTCCAAGTTTTACAAGCAGAGCCATTCATTCTGTTTAGCAAATCTGATTCAGCACTCAATTGTAATATAAATACCAGATAACGGTGGAATTCTGGGTCAGAAACGAAAATTGGCCTTTGTCTGTTAGAAGAGGGGAAAAAATCATTTCACAAAAATTCTGGTTTTCATTGCAAAGTTATAAAATAATCTGCACCTAGTAATTTCCTACATGCCTACTCTATAAAGGCCAGTAGAAAATAAAACTAATACAGTGAATTTGCAAATTGCCGTACTAATGCAATACCATGGTGTTAGATAATTGGAATATGTAAATTTTTTTCAGTAATTTCAGTTTCAACCCAGACCAAAAAGTATATTGGAAGCTGCTCATAAATATTATAATTAACTGGCTTGCATTTTGTTCCCTTGTATGTTTTTAACTTTTATGTGTAAAAGGTGAGGTATAAAGAGGTTGATGACATGGTATGGACTTATTTTAAACATTAGGAGAAAATCCGCATTTTTTTCCTTTATGTATTCTTTGCTTTATATCAGGACCAGGTAACATGTGAGAAGAAAGGAGGTTGAGGAACCTAACTGTCTTATTTTAATTCTTAGGAGAACCTTCCTGTTGACATATTGGATTTAGCTAAATGTTAAATGGCACCCAATTATGCATTTTCTCACTAAAAGTTCTATTTTGAAAACCTTTAAAGATCAGAAGTCTTGATAAATCTTTGGAACACTCCAGAATCGTATGTTTAAATTTTGCTCCTTTCTGGACTGCAGTGAGTGTTCTAAACGATGTAAACTTCAGCTTGGGACCTGTCTGTCTGCTCAGCGTTGTGAGGCCCTGAGGTACAGAAAGATGTGTCACCCCACTAGATTTACTACGAACTAGATAGTCTCAAGACCATACTGGTAGTAAGACATAGCATGTTCTGCAGACTTAAACATCTTTCTTTTTCTGATGTGGGCTTTTTAAATTTATTTATTTCAGCATATTATGGGGGTACAGATGTTTAGATTACGTATGTTGCCCTTACTCCCCCTCCCCCCCCGCCGAGTCCAAGTTTCAAGCATTGATGTGGGGGCTTTTTTAAAAACACCAAACAAAGTTGATGAAAAATTTTAAAAAATTGCCAGCCAGCATTTCTGAAAAATCAAAAGGTATTATATCCAATTATCATCTAATGAAGATGAATTTTTCCTTGGTGTTGGGAAAATAAAGCAGGGAACCTTTATGTAGTGAACATGATCAGGATGGTAGGAGACTGGAAATTAAATTCCTGGTGGATTGTAATGTAATTAATTTAAAATCGGAGTGTCATTCAGCGCCACCCCTTATTTCCTGTAGTAATAACAAACCTTTCCTTCTGCAGGGACAGCACAGTGTTGGAGGGGAGTAACCACTAGTAGCCAATTTGTTTCAAAACGTGAATAAGTGATATGCTATCACTCAGCTAAAAGGAGGAAATAATATATTTTCTCAGACAACCAAGTACTTCAGAGTTCAAAAACCTCACCACCTTTTCAATTGCTAAATATTTTGGCTGGGCTTGAAGCTTATGGGAAGCAAAAGGTAAAGAGGGTTTAGATAAAAATAAATAATTTTTTTTTTTAAAAAAGCGTGACTGTTAGAAGTGAAATCCATAACGGTACCGCCTGCTGTTTCGTGCATGTTTAGTAGATGGCATCGTTATCTCTTAATATTTCTTCCCCCTTTTGTGTGATTAAGAAGATAAATTCCAGCGTGTTCTGCACAGATATTCCTGTCGGGAAGGAGAGGACTTCTCTGAATTATCCACCTCCTGCTCCCGATGAAAGTTTGCTGCCATTGCAGGGGTGGGTTTGCTTTGAAGTTTTAATGTGATGTGAAGCCAGCAGATGTTAAGGACATAGGTGGGACTGTTGCAGCATCCTGCATGAATTTTTCATAGCTGGCTCCCACAGCTCAGGTGCACACCAGAAAAGGAATGGGCTGAGCTCGCCTGAGTGTAGACATTTCTATTCTGAGGTCAAACCCAGGCAAGCTTTATAAACCTGTCAACCTGTTTTTGGCTTTTCTTTGAAGATTTTACCTTGAGCTAACTTTCGTGGATCAGACCTTCTGAACTGAATTAATATGTGAATAAGAGTTTCTTCTTTTTAAAAAAAAGGCATAGAGTTAGGAAATGAGAAGAATTCTTTGAAGTGGTTAATCAATCATTGTTTAAATGCCATTGTACATACCTTAGACTCGTCATCAGTTCTGATCCAATATTCAAAATGTCCAGCGTAATGAGATTCTCTACTAGGGATGAAGCTTAGATTAAAAAAGAAATGACTGCCTCTCTCCTTCCTGTTTTTTTCAGCTTTTTCATTTTAATGTCTCCTCTTCAAACAACATTTGCAGATAGGATATCATTCCAGCTGATCCTCCTTCAGGCTGACAAACTCTTGCTTTTAATTCTGAAGACCACTTAACATTCTTTTGTCCTCTGTAATGCTAATTTAACTGCAGACCTCACATGGGTTTGGTAGTTGAAAGTGGATTCCTGAGAATAATGTCTAAGAACAGTCATCTGAGAGGACTGCCCTGTAAAACATGGCTTTTGTGTGCCCAGATAAAATTCTGTCTTATTTTCCTTGTTCCTTTAACATTAAAGGGAGAGAGGGAAGCAAGCATAAGCCTTTCAAATGGACTCTGACATGGGCTAGATTTCTAAAGCAATAGGAACAGTTCGAAACAGTACTAAAAACCAGTCTGGGTACTGTCCCCCCATCACGAATGAGCAATTTGGAATCAAGCTACAGCTTTATAGGTTGCAAGGCACTTTGCTGCCAGAATTTTCAGAAACATAAATAGGAAGTGTATTTTATAGTAAAACCATGAGTTTAATCATTTAGGCATGTATTGAACCTGCTAAGTGGGATATGTGACAAAGTGTAAGATGTCCTCTGACCGTGACTACCTGAGTTGGTGATGGACAGAACTAAGTCTAGGCTGCGGTCTCTAATGCTTTTTTATAGGCACACCATCAGTAAATAAGCATTGAGCATTTACCCTTAATATATGAATGCTTAGTTGATTATAAATTATAAGAATTAACTTTCATACAAAAGAGATAAAGGTGGAATAAACGGTATTTTAAGTATCTTGCTAATCATGAAAGTTTCATCCCATCTTTAGATGATGTCTCATGGTACAGTATGTACTTTGTAAATGGAAATCTGTATTTTACTTGGTCTTCCTGGTTATGTTTAGTTTTTTGGCCAAATTCTTATGACATCTGGTTCCAGAGAATTGTTTTTCCTGGTAATGTGGCTCATATTAACAGCACAAGTGTCAGCACTGCCATTGATAAGTAACTCAGATCTGTGGTTTCTTTCCAGAAATGCTTTTGTATTCAGGTATCCACTCTGTGAGAGTTAATTTAGTTAAAACGAAATACAGAAGGATGTAAATCCACCTCTCTGGGCAGAGGTGAAACTGTAGTGCAGTTTCTGGAAAGTTCTGAAAGCAGGCAGACATATGAAGGCATCCTGTCCACTTCTTTGAAAATAGGCATTTTCAGATCATCTCTTAGGATAGTGTGCACACAAAGTATGACACAGGGCCTTCCAACAAGTAGACTCAACATGTATAATAGCATTAGGGCTTAGTTTTCATCCTGTGATTTCAGTTTAAAAACAAATGAAAATGCCAGTTCTAATATTTTGTTCTGAACCCCAAATGTATGTTATATGGACTGGTGAATGAGCTTTAGGGTAAGAATGCATCTGGTGACTCTCATGGAGACTTCAGTAACAAGTGATTGAAGAGATTAACGAGGCCATGATTTTCTCCCCACACCCACAAAGCAACACTGGATTATTTCTGTTACCTACTTATGCTTTCTCCATCATCTTCCCATCTCTTCTCATCCTCACGTGTCTTTTTTTTTCTCTTTGTGACTTATTTCAACCTAATTTCATCATTAGTAAATCTTAGGGAACCAGGTTAAACCATGAATTATAATTTGCCCTCAACTTTAGAACAAATTTGGGATAGCCCAAGATTCCCAGTCTCCCAAAGTTGCAGTCACTGGTCTATGAGTATCACTTGGGGCACATACAGATTTCCAAGGGGTAAGCAGGCATGTATAATTTTCAGGGAATCTATTTCCAGCTTCTTTCATATACTCTTTCCATAAATGGATCTGTCTGAGGTACCTGAGGTCAAAGTGCTTTCACAGTTGCCCCTCTCTTGCTGTACAAGAGGGAAGGCTCATGTCTTACTCATCCTTGAATCTTTAATATGGGCATTATCTGAGGCTGTAAATGTCCAGGTGCCAAAGAAAGGGATAATTCTAAATATCAATGGCAGAATTGAGAAAGCGAAGGACTCTAATAACTGGGAAATAAATCATTTTATAAATCAGGTGTTTTCAATCCTTTGCTATCTGCAAAAGGAGGTAAGATCTAAATGCATTGTCAACTGGCATGTCATTACAAATAATTTTTGATGCTTGCTAAGCGTGAGAGCCCACTTATTCTCAGGACAGAAAGACATTTCCTCCCCTTTACAGTTCTGAGGGCCATGTGAGTAGAACAAAGTATGTCACTCTCAGGCCAGGCATTTAAGACCCAGTATGTCACTTTCACATTCTCCTTTCCCCTTTGGGAACAACTATGGCCAGGCCACATATTGAAATGGTGGAACCATAAGGTGGAAGCTGCCAGGTTTTTGAATCAGCACATGGGAAGAAGGGCTCTGGAAGGTTCCCTCAGCAGAATTGGACTTTATATGAGTAAGGAAAAATCCTTTGTTTGGTAATCACAGAAATTCCAGGGCTTATTTGTTATTGGAACAAAGACTTATCTATCCTAACTAATACATTACTATATGACTTTTGGTATATAATGCAGCAACGGCTTAAAGAATTGAGAGATATTCTATGATAAATATCCTTCCATTCTCATCTATTGTTTTATATGAACGAAATTTCATTTATATCTATAAAAAAGTAAGATTAGAATTAGTGTAAACTTTATTATCCATTTCATTGAAAGATGCATTTCCAGTTTTTTATATAAACTATTCATCAAAATGTATAATAGTTTTTTTTAAATCAAATGTCAATAATAATTGTAACACAACTCAATCCAAGAGAAGATTACTTTTTGGTAGTGATGGGGTCTCACTATATTGCCCAGGCTGGTCTTGAATTCCTGGCCTCAAGGGATCTTTCCACTTCAGCCTCCCAAAGTACTAAGATTGCAGGTATGAGCCAGTGTACCTGACTTTTTTTTGTTTTTTATTTTAACCACATAGTCATATGATTTCTGAGTAAAATTTAAATTTATAGACATATTTTTTTCAGAGCTTATGATAGAATGGTCAATAAAATACCTTGAATCAATAAATATAATAAATTAGGAGAAAACTCTGTGGGAGGAGTAGGATGGAAGTACAAGAAGAAAATAAGGAATGATGTAAAATTTCTGACTATTAAAAATTAGAGCTTATTCATGTATTTTTAAAATGAGCGATGGCATGTATCAAATCCTTAGACCTGCTCTATCAAATATTTAGATTCCTTTGAATACATATTAAATTTGCTGCAATAGTTTTATTAAGATATACTAGAATATTAAAATGCACTGGAAATTATATTCTGTTCAGTCCTTCAAATTTATGATGAAAAATTTTAGGTATCAACTTAAAATGTAAGAAAGATATACAGTTTTACAAAATTCTTTTAGGTGATTTA
>RJWJ010045357.1:0-11794 GCA_004363605.1 Indri indri
TAACATAGTCTTTTATTATCATTAGCAAGTACAACAGGTCCTCAAACAACATAGTTTCATTCAACATCACTTTGTATAACATTGATGAGAAATTAAATCGATCCCCACCTGGAGCCACTGTCTATGTGGAGTCTGCATGTTCTTCCCATGGCTGTGTGGGGTTTCTCCAGGTCCACTTGTCTCCTCCCACATCCCAAAGTTACGCCCAGTATGTTCACTGGCAAGTCTACACGGTCCTAGTGTGAGTGAGTATGGGTGTGTGTGAGCGTGCCCTGCGGTGGGATGGAGTCCTGTCCAGGGCTGGTTCCGGCCTGTACGCTGAGCTGCCGAGATAAGTTCCAGCCCCCTGCAACCCTGAACTGAATGAAGATGGTTGGAAAATGAATGATTGAATGAATACAAATTACTATAAAATAAAAATTTGTCAAGTATCATACAAATCATACAATGATAATAATCATACAAATCATGACAACAAACAGTGCGGTACAAAAGACATCAGTGAGTCTGCCGTATTCACGATTGTTGGGTTTTGAACTATGTGGTGGAGGAAGGCGCTCCTGGTGCTTTTTGCTGTGCAAACATTTATTCCTGGGTTTAACCCACCACCATCAAGACTGCTGTCACCCACTGACTCATCAAAAATGGGATAAATAATTATCTTACTTGTTTTTATTAATCTTTCTTAAATGTAAGTATATCTCCCATTTATTTCAATGTTTAATATTAGAAATGTTTTGGGTCTTTATTTAAAAGTTTGGTGATTTTTTGTGACCAGAAATATGCCATAGGCATTTAATTCTTGTTCATATCAATGAACCTATGGTAAAATTGGCCACATCCTTCTATGTTCTTTTGCTTAAAGTCACAGTTTCCAAGAATCTATCCACTATGTTAAGCGAAGTCTCATTGTGTTATGTCGTGTACATAATTGCATGTGGGAGACGTTTTTTAATTAGGCTGGCAGCGCAGTAGGTTTGTTTACATCAGCATCACCACAAACATGTGAATGATGTGGTGCATCATGGTGTCACAAGCTAATAGGAATTTTTCCAGTTCCATTGTAATCTTATGGGACCATCCTCATATTTGTGGTCCATCATTGACTGAAATGTCATTATGTGGTATATGCCTGTATATCATTTTCAATTTCCTTAGAAGCACAAGTTTATTAATAGGAGCTAACCTTTATTAAACGTGCTGCTAAGTTCCTTGCATGCATTACTCCACTTAATCCTATTGTTATTATGATTGTTTTGTATTGTTATTGTTATCACCATTTCAATCCCTCTTGCAGGGTCTGGGCATCCCCAACGGGAGCCCATCGACATGCCTGCCAGCTGCACTCACATGGTCTACACCGCTCATTCTTTTTCCTGTGTGGGAAAATGTGCTCATGTGTCAACCATCTATCACCCAAGTTGCTGCTTGAAAGAGCATCTCTCCTGCTGCTGCTAATGGGGACACCAAGAGGACCACACCCATACTTGTGCTAAGAGCCAGACACTCCCAAAGCTGATAGCCTTGAGGTGGCAGATCCAGGTCAAGTTTGGGGCAGAGGGGCTATGAATGGACCCTCGCCAACCTCACACCATACTTTGCTGCTGGGCATAAAGTAATGCCACTAGAACAAAGTCTCATAGCACCACTCAGGACAGTGGTTGCCAGCGTCTCTCCCCACCCTTAAACAAAAGAGACCCCAACACCATGGAGGAGCTGATGGAAGACAATACCCTGTCCACCCTTCCGGCCCTCCGCACTGGTTTCTCCAGAAGTAGCTGCTTGACTTCTGGGTGATCTCAATTCTTCCACAGAAAATCCTCTTTTTTCCGCTCTGACACTTTTTTAAAGCCCTTCAAGCCATGTCATCATCTCAGGAATTTGGTTTCGTGTTTGTATAAGTAAATAGCTCATTCAGGCAGTTTTTATAGGAGAGAACTCTCCCCAGAGGTGAATTCAAGTGTCGAAGTCTAAAGAAACAGAACATGCTCGTAGCTTTCGAGTGGTAGTTGAGCACGCGTTATGGGTTGTGATGGTTACTGCTGTTTTTGTTTCCTTCATGTTTTGCCTGCCAGGTCTTTGACAACCATAGTGCTGAGGTTAGATCTCCACCCAGCGCTGCTCGTGGGGCCAGTTTCAGCCCTCCTTCTCTTTGAGGGACCTCACTGGTTCAGTCCCATCCCTCTGGCTTTCCTAGAGTTCCAAGTTCTCTCACTAATAGCCTGTTTTTCTGTCTCTCCTCACTTCCAGGAACATCTCCAGTTTGGTGTTCAAAGCAGTTTGCTCAGCCTTTCTGGTCCTCCGGTGTAATTCTTCATTGCAAATTCATTTCTTGCCCTCTCCCTGGTCCACTTGGGCTTGCTTCTAGGAATCGCCTCAGCTTCTTGATTTGAACTTCACAAAGATGGCGGTTTCATCTTCCATTAATCTATATCCAGCAATGCCCAGCTATGCTCTCTGCAGCCTCCCAACAATCACGTCTTCAAAGCATCCCAACCCAAACTAGAGGTCTGAGGCTTCCATGACCCAGGAGGGGAGGCTGGGCTTTAAGAAGTAGAGGGGCCAGCAGCTACAGTCCCTATACATGCAAATCAACTGATGTCTGTTTCCTGGTGATAAGATGAGCCAGAATCTTAGCCAACCAATGAAATACTGTGGAGTGGGAGGAAGGCCAGGTATAAGTGAGCTTTTATTACAGGAAAAGTACATATCCTATAAACAATATGTCAAGAATATTATTCTAGTTTATGGAAAGGATCCCGCATCCGTTCACTGAGCATATAGCATCTGTGCTCTAATAAATATCAGGCATCGTACCAAGTGCAATGGATATGAATATGAATTAGGCATGGCTCCTGTCCTCAAGGAGCTGAGCATTTAGTTAGGAGACACTCTGTCTCATAAAAGACCTTCAGCACTGTGTCAAATAGCAACTGTGTGGTCTGTATAAATAATAAGGCTTTTGATTGGTATTTAAAATCTTCAAGTGTGTGACATGCAGCAAAAACTGAATATAAAAGGCAAAGTCCCTAAGGTAAGTCTCATATGGTTAAAACCCAATTGGACCATGCAAAACAGGTTTTGACCATTGCTTTGTGGCCAAATTTCTAAAAAGAAAACATCATGAACTGACAACTCAGAGGATACCCTCCAGGCAGTGTGCTGCATCTTGCTTACCTTATCAAAGTTAAATGTGCTTTCATTGAGAATAATTCTCATTCAAATCGATGACCTAGACAAACTAGTTTAAGCTGCAGCAAATGAAAATGCAAATAAAACATCTGCTTGTAACTGATTTTTACTCATTAGTTTAACTTCAGAAGAGAAAAGGTTAGCAAGTTTCGGAACTCCTTTGAATGCCAATTGCTTTGATCATGCATGCTGTCAGGATCCCATGAGCCAATGAATGGAGGCTTTAAGAGGTAAAATCCCTCCAAGCCTTAAGGCAAGAAGACAAACAAGATGACAAGCTCGAAAGACTGGACACTCCAGGTAGAAATGTCTAAAAAACAAATGAGAAATTGGGGAGATACAATATACTGCAGCAAAAGGAGGAATGAATGTGAGACATAACTCAATGTGGGAGAGAGATCCAAAGAGGAAAACCTCATTCGTGTCGAATATATCTTCTTTAGAGACTCAGAAGTCATGTTGAAATAAGTGAGTCAATGCAAGAAAGCCACTTTGATTTGGAGATGCTTGACAGGTGCAAGAAGCCAAGGAAATATGGGAGAATACTGCAACCTAATGATAAGTACACAGAAAAAGCACAAGGAAGCTCAGACAAGGTGTGTCATGGAAAACGCTCACTGTTACTTCTTGGGACTTTTTGGCTCAGTTTTCCAAATTTTTCAAATCACCTTTGAAAGGCTGGGAAAATATATTAATGGCTGTTGTCTCTGGAAGTGACATCTCTTTTGCCCACTATAGTCATCTCACCAAAATAAAATGAGATAAAACAGAGAATCAGAACCATGTGTGCTCCCAGCTCAGGTCTGCCACTTGTTGGTTGTATGACCTTGGGCAACTTACTCATGTTTCTGAACCCTATTTGTTCCATTTTTTAAAAAGCATCAGGTGTCTGTGAATAGAGTGTTTGTATGTAAAGTGCATGGAACATAGTAGTTGATTATTAAACATAGCTATTGGCATCATTATCATTAATTCTTCTACAAAGGGTTGGGGGATTTTTCAGGGAAAGAGTCAAGATATTGCCTTGAAGAAAAATATTTAAATTTTGCTGGTACATCTGCATTCTTAAGGCATGTTTCTGTTTGAAATTCCCCACATGAAACTCAGCAACCTCTTCCTGCAGGAAAGACTTTCAGATTTTGACTCTAACGTGCAACTCTACTCTCTTAAGATTTTGCTTCTCCTACTCAGCACACATTTACTTGTTTAATATTGATACTCTGATCCACACTTCTCTTTCATTTTACTTTTTTTTTTTAATGCAGTCTTCAGAGATTCTACAGGAATCAAGGAGGGAAGATGAGCAGTTAACTCTTCTGGGCCACGTATTCCTTCGGAATCTGATAAAAGCTGTGATCCCCTACCCACAAAATCAGACATACGCACTTACATATGTAATTATAGGGGATTCGTAGATCTCCTCAGGGCTCCAGGAAAGTATACAAGGTTAAGAACTATTATTCCAGTGCATAAATAGAAATTTTCATAATCATCCCAACCCCCTAATGTGATAAAGGAGGAATTACTCAGAACCAGTTATTCATTCCCTCCAAAAATCATTTGTTCTGAGGTTTGAAGTCATGTTTCCTGAATAGCTGTGAGGAACATTCAGGCTTTCCAGTGGGTTTATGATCATGGAGAAGATTTAAGAGAATCAATCTCTACATGCACATCTTCCATGGAGCCTCTTTTTGAAAACTGATTTGCCTGAAAATTCCCTTACATGTCCTTAGCCCTTCTACTTTACATAAGAAAGGCAGCCACTTCCACTGTCCCTAAACTTAGTGTGATCTGTTGTCCTGTGAAATGAAAATCTTTAACTGTCAAGTAAACGAGTATCTCCTCTAATGATTATACTCAAACTGCCATAAACCCATAGCCACACTGGGATTTCTTCCCCAACATCTGCCCAGTTTTCTCAGTGGAGTTGAAGTATCAGAAACTTTGGTGTGAGAATATGGATTCTTTTAATACTTGGCTATTGTCAAAGTAGCCCAAGAAAATAAAGAGAGCATATGTAAAGAAAGAATGGAGTGCCAAAAATTGCTTTTTATTTTTCACATACCTAAATGCCAGCAATTGGTTTCAGGTATACTCAATAGTCTTTCCTGGGGCAAGTCAATAACTGGAAAGCCAAGAACCTTCAGAACAGCATAAGCAGAGTAGATGGGTGACTCTGAGCTTTTAGCTGTAATTAGAAAATTTTATGGGACTACTAGATTTTTCAAGAGACACTGGATAAAGTCCCAGATAAAAATTTTATGTGATATATTTCATATTCTCTGTGTTATTCAAAGAGTTATTGAAATGTAATTTTTAACAATTATCATTAAATATTTATATGAATTACAGTCAATTGTCATTTTATTTCATCCTATAAAAGGTTTAATAATTTCTACTTCCTATTTTTAAAAAATAATGTTTTGGCTTCCAGACAGACTAATTCTTACATCACACACCTTTCTTTTTCATTAATGCATAAAAAAAGTTTGAGCATGATTTATCTTATCAGGAAATGCAATTCAATACTATTTTATTTATCTTTAATAATTGTCAGAATTTATAATGTATGATGTTTAGAGATCAATTGAGTACTAAAAATAATTGTAATGATACTCCAATCCAAAAAATATGTCATAATAGTTATGTTCACAAGAAATAAGACATATTAAAATATTTTTATGTAAGTGTATGTATGATATATGCATATTTTGTTATAGACATATATGATAGAATGATTAATAATGTATTTTCAGCAAAACTATCCTACATTTGGATAACAATATGTAAAGAAAATAGTTTGAGTAGGAGTCCAAAAAGGAAAAAGAAAGATGTAAAATCATTGAAATTTTAAGTGCACACATTTTTTTAAGATGTGTTAGTGAACATGTCCACTGGACATATTTAAAAATATGATATGATCATTTTATCTAAAAATCTGTCAGAATTATATCCTTTGGAACTGTTTAAACTTATGTGAAGTTTCAGATGCCAATATTTGGTTTTTGTTTTTTTTATTTCAGAGTATTCTGGGGGTACAAATGCTTTGGTCACATAAATTGCCTTTCCACCACCTGAGTCAAAGGTACAAGTGTGCCCATTCCCCAGACAACGCACACTTCATCCATTAAGTGTGAATTTACCCATGCCCTTTTGCCCCCCAACCTACCTGACCCCAATGAATGTTACTTCCATGTCTGCACATAAGTATTGGTCCATCAATTTAATTGTGAGTACCTGTGGTGTTTGTATTTCCATTCTTGTGATACTTCACTTAAAAAAATGGGCTCCAGTTCCATCCAGGTCAATACGAGAGGTATTGGCTCACTATTATTTTTATGACTGAATAGTACTCCATGGTATACATATACCACATTTTATTAATCCACTCATGTATTGATGGGCACTTGGGTTGTTTCCATATCTTTGCAATTGTGAATTGTGCTGCTACAAACGTTCAAGTGCAGGTGTCTTTTCTTACAGAATGTCTTTTCTTCCTTTGGGTAAATACCCATTAGTGGGATTGCTGGATCAAATGGTAGGTCTACTTTTAGTTCTCTGAGGAATCTCCATTCTACTTTCCATAGAGATTGTACTCAGATGCCAATATTTGTATTAGGTGAGAAAACATGTTGTTTTTTCCATTTATTTTAGGAATTAACCAAATAAAGAATTCTGAAGACCAACGTTCTCAATCATGTATTCAATATGAGATAAGCACATTCTAATAATAATAGGAAGAGGATGAGGAATAACTTAAAATAAATGCATATATGTATATTTATTTTAGCTATCTAATTTTGTCATTATGTCCTCCTTTCCTGTGTGTGTGTGTTTCCCCACTTTGAGCATGGTTTATCATATGAAGAATGAATTTATACACAATGTTTTGAGGAATCTTTCTAATTTGCCTACAGATCTTGCCAATCATAGCAATAGACTTATATCCATCCTACCCCTGCTTTGTATTCTATGTGACCCAAATTCAGAAAGTTAGTGCTCTTAGAGTTAAGAGTCTGTGATAAAATAAGCTCAAAACAGTCATATTGGCTTACTTTGCTCCTTTGGGACCAGGATATGAATATTTTTCTAATGCTGTTTGTACATTCTTTCAAGTGCCTTTCTTAAGCACTCTTGTAATGGACTTTACTAGAAGCTACCAAGGACAAACAGGTGAAACCATCATGGTTCTTCCCATGAACCTTTCGGACTGTGGAAAGTGCCCTGTGGATGGAGAGGCGAAGGCAACCTCCCACGGGTTTCACACAAGGAGGCTATCACTTCCCAATCACGCCTAATTCAACAAATGAAGGAAGGCTTATGAAAGAGACAGCATGTGAGTCTGGAAAGGTGTGTAGGATGTGGACATTTGGAAATGAGAGGAGGCCAGCCAAAGAGGAGTATTAACAATCTAAATTAAATCCGGTAGTCAGAAAAGTCATTAAAAGTCCAATTAAGAGTAATCTAGCACCTACCATGCACTACATATTTTAGCAAAGGTTGGGCATTTGTTTCCTTATATAGCTCATTTTGTGTTATTGCATTTGGCTATGTCTTGCAAACTGCAGGTTGTAACCCAATAGTAGGTTGCGAAATCGACTTAGTGAAGCACCATAGGAATGTTAAAAAGAAGTTAAACAGACTAGAACAGTAAGAACAAAAAGTTAAAAGAAGTAAAACAGACTAGAATAGTAAGTTATTAGTGTGTGCCACACAAAGTCAGAGTTATTATTGTTTTGGAAAGCTTTTATTTCGGGTGTGTGTGTGTGTGTGTGTGCGCGTGTGTGTGTGTGTGTGTGTGATGGGAAATATAATTGTTATTGTAAACTGTTGAACTAAAAGCTTTGAAAAAACTCTGGGATGGACATAAGCCTAATAAAAAAGAATATAGAAAAAGGAGGTTGCAGCGGAAGTTTGCATCCCATTTTCTGCTCTCAGCGATTCGGTGGATGGTGCTACATTAACCAAGCTGAAGACAACAAGAGGAGGAGGACATACAGGGGAAATTAGTTTATGAAGGCGGTTTGAGATACGTCGCACTGAGGTGCCTAATGACTCTTGGTGCAAATTTCAACTGAACAGCTGACCCTCAGGAGAGAGGTTTTATTTGGAGACATAAGTTTAGAAGATATAAACCAAAAAATATGGTAGTTGAGGCTATGTCTGTGATTGAAGCTACCCAGTATTTTCCCGAATATTAAAGAAAGTTGAAGAAATTTAGACTGGTTACCCTGACAAGACAGTAGCTAACGAAAAATGTCTCATTTGTTCAATTTCTTTGAGTGACTGCACCCAAAGACCCCTGAAGGGAATTGAGATGGTGACTCTCCCAATCTTTATTGAGTTATATCCAGCTGTACTTTCAAAGCACGTGTGCTTGGTTAGAAAACAGGACACTTTCTTTACTTTCGTTGCATTTTTTTCGGCATCTCAATGTCTCTGAGGTTTTTATCATTGAGGAAATAATTGAATGGGGGTCAAGTTCTGCTAAGCACAGAGCTTTAAAAATGTCACTGTCACGGAGCGTACTTTCCCCCTGGAAGCTACACTGATCTAACAACCTCACCCGAGGTAAACGTTTTCCAGAAGACAAGCTACACTGAGACTCCCTGGCATTCACAAACATCCTCTGAATAGGGGACAGAAACACCAGACAGACAGATTTCTATCTGACACGTAGACCCCCTGGGCTGCTGGGCATATACTGGTGCACACATGAATGAGTGTGTCCTAAGAAAGGGGACAGAGAAGGCTGGAAAGTTGGGGATGTTAACTCATTTTTGGAATTCAAAGTTGCAGTTTCGATAGCCAATTTCTAGGTCTTTTAAAGACGTTTATCTTCAGTCCCCTCGTCTCCTTGAGTTTGAATGAGCACTGCCACGTAACTGCAAAAAAGAAGTTTGAGGTTGGGGTCCAGAATGCTTAGCAAATGCTTGTCACTAATTGTGGCACGAAGGAGCTAGGATGATGGAGCGTGGTAAGTTTTCGAGATTTTTTTTCTTTATATTTTTTTCCTGCATTGTTCTCTTGTTTGGGTCATTCAAGCAGACCGTGAGCTCTAGTCTCATTTTGACAGTGTGATGGGGCAGAAAGTATCCTTGCATTTTCTTTCCGAAAGTCTAAAACCACACAGCACATTAAATGAAGTACGTGAGAAAGGGAAGCATGGGGCTATGGCTCTAGGGAAAGCCAAAGAAGGATATTAATTACTGATCAGGAACTCCCAAAAAGAAACAAAAAAGGCTTATGACTTCTGGAGCATGGAAACCTGTGCCTTGTTGCTGGGCATGCCTCCAAGGGAAATGGTCATGCATTTCTTAGCCCCAGCAAGGAGCTTGGTGCCCTAAGCAACACGTGAGGTGTCAGGGAGCCAATGAACCCCAAGAGATCACACAGTCTTGATTAGGGGAATTCTTAGCAGCAACAGAGAAGCCGGGGCCAATAACTGATGAATGGACATCCCCGACATGTGGCATTAAAGAAGAATCTAGAAATTTAGCCATATTCTGGTACTATGAAAAGGAAGGGTGAGAACAGGAACCCTAAGAACCATTGATATTTAACATCCCACAGTCCAGGGAGATGAGAGTTTACCATTAAAATAAAGTTGATCTACTAATTACAAATGAAGTTTATTTGTGAAAACTAATTTATTTGTAAATACTAATTTTTTAAATATTTTAAATATTTTCTAAAAATTATAAATATCTATGAATTCTAATATTTATTTGTAAATGCCAATTGCAAATAAAGCTGATCTAATCACAAAATAATTAGATCAGCTATAACAGGTACATATTGACTTGCTGACCAAAATTGGTACACATTGTACTAATGTGTGGTGTAGGGTACTGGAATGTTCTTTTACTCTAATTACCACTCTCCTAATACACACACACACACACAACACAGAACCAAGGGCAAAACTTTCCTCTGAACAGCCTCATTGCCACTCTGACCATGTGTACAAGAACAAAGAAGCAATAAAAGAAAAAAAATAAATAAAACTTGTATGTCTTGCAGACCACAGGGATGTAAGAACCACTAATCTTCCTCAATTCCTTACAGTCCATCAACAACCATTACAGCCATTTTCTTATATGATTTTTTTTTTTTTTTTGAGAAATTCCTGTGCACACACGTAGGTCTTGTGAGGTCAGGACGATTCTCAGCGTGAGAGTGGAAGCGACTGCTCACTGCGCTCCTTGGTTCTGTGGAGCTGCCTGTCTCCTCACAGAGATTTCAGCCAGTTGTGCAGGGCATTCCCACACTGGTTTGCTTCTTCCAAAAGAGTCGATTTTAGTACGACAGATAAGACCCAAGTGGCTTCCTCTTTGGCTCAGCCGCCACTCCCTGAGTGCGTTTTCAGAATGAGTTTCTGCCTGTTGGCCAATATACTTGTTTCTGTAGCTATGGTAACAAGTGACCACAAACTGGGTAGCTTACAACAACAAAAATGTATTCTCTCATAATTCTGGAGGCCAGAAAACTGAAATCAAAGTATCTATAGGACCATGCACCCTCCAAAGGTTCTAGGGTAGATTCTGTTCCCAGTTTCTGGTGGCTGTTGATGTTCTTTGGCTTGTGGCCACATCACTCCAATCGTTGCCATCATCTTCACATGGCCTCCCCTGGCTACTCTACTCTGTTTATTTATTTATCATTAGGTTTAGGGCCCACCTGGATAATCTAGGATGATCTCATCTCAAGATCCTTAACTAAATCCTCTAAGACTCTTTATCCAAAATACGATAACATTTACAGGTACCAAGAATTTGACCTGGCTATGTTTTGGAGCGCCATTTTTTGGCCTACTACAGCCAGCTTTGACTCCATTGTCGATCACTGCATCCTCCCTATGGCCTGGCACTACAACTGGACTGAGGGCTGGTTTCTACAGAAGCCTACCCCAAGTAGTCGTCTTTGTTTAGGCAGATCTCCCCCAATTTCCTCTCACCAAGAGAACATAATTCTCTTAGACTAGTGGTTAGCAACTATGCCAGACATAAAGAGACTTGTATTTGAAAAATATGTTACTGTTTTTAAGGTATGCAAATCAAATTGTGCAATCAATAAAATCAGAAAATATGCATGAACATAAACAAAAGAACACAATTTAATAAACCATAATGATACTAATTGTACATCATTACTGTTAAATTTTTAGAAATAGCCTCCCATATTTTATTCAGCTGACAGTGTCAGAAACTAAGCTACAAACTAATAAATCATTAAGTTCCTTAAATGCTTGAAATAGTCCATTATATTAAAAAATAATACTTTAAAACTTATTCCTTCCCTTATTTATGGGAGTTAAGCTGCTATTTGAAGTCATACTTTAAAAAAAGATTTCAATGCATATGTTTCTGATCACATACATGAGTGTCTCCTACCACAGATATGAGAACACCCAACTGTTGGGTCACAGTTTGTACATAACTGGAACTCCACTTGATTTGACCAATTTTCTCTCTGCAGAGGTTGTGCATGTTTATATTTCCATCAGCATGAAGGATCTATTCTTTCTTAACCAATTTGTAATCCCATCTTTGCTATATACCAAGTTCTGACATATATGGGAGATGCAGTGTCAATGTACAGA
>RJWJ010045358.1:0-11783 GCA_004363605.1 Indri indri
CCATTACCGGTGATGTCCACTTTAATCACTTGGATTAGGTGCTGTCTGCCACGTTTCTCCACTGTGAAGCTACCTTTTCTCTCTTTGTATTTAATGACAGAGTATGCTATTTTTAAGGTATAACAAAACTCGTTCATGAAATCATTTTTTGGTGCCAGCTGATATTTTTATCACTCACTCATTCACTCAATCTCTACTTCGTCCAGGGGAGATATAAAGTTTCATATGTATGAATGATAGTCCCTGCCCTCAATTTGCTCACTGCTTTGTTGAGGAGACAGGTTCCAAAGTCCTCAAATCTGGAGTACTGATTCTATCCATTATAGTAGCTACTTCTTTTATCAGTTCTGTAAGCCGAAAGCAAAAGAGAGCTGAGAACGAAGAACAGAGTATAATCATTTTGGCTGTGAGAACCAAGCAGTTGTTAAACTCTCTTACAAACACTGGAACTAATGAGTCTAGAATATTCAGCTGGATCGAGCAAAGAGCCGAAATAATAATATACAAGCTAATGCGCAGAGTTTTGTTGTAAACCCTGTTTCAATAATTTTGTGCTTTTAAAATAATAATTGCTTTTTCTTTTAGTTTAATATTTTTAATGGACTGATTCTTTGAATGTTGGAATAAAACTCGAATTAAAAGGAATACCAAGAGAGTAATACCCAACTGGGAGGCATGGTTAAACTGCTATTATATGACTGCCAATGTACTTGTTTTCACTTACTTATTTTCCCTTGTGTGATTAATTTTTACTGTCCCCAGTGTGAATTGTCAAAAGAGGGGGGAAAAAAACATACTGACAAAAATATATTTCTTGTGCAACTTCCAAGTATTTATCATACTGTGTTGCTTTATTAATTTTGAGTGCTGGAAAAATTGTAAAAATATAATATAGAGTTAAAGAATAACATATATATATAAAACCTCAGATATCTGAACAGAGTTCCCATTCTATTATTTACTTGATTTACCTAATTTCAGATTGATTTTACTTTAATTTTAACAAATTTTCTATTTTGCTATGAAACATTTTTTTCAATTGCCTAACAGATTGTAGGCTCAGTTTCTAACCATTTTTCAGCAGCTTGCAATAAATGCACTGCCCAGTCATGTTTCAGTACCTTTTTCTAGAAGAGACCTGTGTCACTGCTACCACAAACCTGACAAAAACACATGAGCATGCAGTCCAGAGAAGGGTGATCAATGGATATTTTAAGTCATTGCTTTTCAAATTTAAAAAATGCTTCTTTGAATCTTATGTTCAGGTGATTCATTAAAAAAAAGAAAAAAGACCAAAAAATGCTTCCTATTTGCTATCAGCTTGCCTTCTCTTAGGCCTGTTTACATTTCTAGATCTGTCAGTTGTGATATGGTTTTAAAATAATCACAATTTTGTGTTGCCTGAGTAATGCATGCTCACCATAGAAAAGGTAGAAAACAGCATATTTAAAAGAAAAGATTACTCATAGATCTCATCCAGAAATAATTATATATAAATAATTGTACATATAAAACTTGAAGACATGTTGAGTTCCCTTTTGCATGGTGGAATATATACAGACGGTCCTTGACTTACAATAGTTCCACTTAAAATTTTCTGACTTTCTGATGGTGCAAAAATGATATACATTCAGTAGAAACCATACTTCGAGTATCCATACAACCATTCTGTTTTTCACTTTGAGTACAATATCCAATAAATTACATGGGATGTTTAACACTTTATTATAAAATAAGCTTTGTGTTAGATGATTTTGACCAACTGGAGGCTAATGTAAGTGTTCTGAGCACATTTAAGGTTGGCTAGGCCATGCTATGACATTCAGGAGGTTAGGTGTATTAAATATATTTTGACATGATATTTTCAATTTACAATGGATTTCTCAGGACATTGCCCCATCATAAGTTGAGGAGCATCTTTGTACAGTATAGTACACGTGCACACACACACACACACACACACACACACAAAATATTTAAGCCAAAGCTTTATAAACTGTACTATGAAGAAACTAGCAATACTCAGAGAAAATATAAAGCCCACATTCATCCCTCCCCTGGCCAAACTTCTTCGCAGGTTCTCTGAGATGCAACTACTGATGTCCTCTGTTGTTTGGAAGGATGGATAGCTTTTTCTACCCTTTGATTTCCCAGTGTATAAATGAGGGGCTATTCCCACTGTCCCCTAAGCAGCACCCTTCCCCAACCCAACTGCTGAGAAGGCAGAAGGGTACTAGGGAGAAGACACCTCTTGCTGGTTGCTATCCTGCATCTTTGTTTTTTTGTTTGTTTGTTTGCTCCCCCTCCCCATCCTGCATCTTTGATTTGCTGTATCTCAATTCAACAAGGTGATAGTGACATCTTCAACATTTTCTGAACAAACAAAAATAAGGTATAAGGGTCTTTCTTTAGACCCACACATTTGTGTCAGGGACTCCCAAGAAAAAAGAAATGGTGGAACTGCAAACAAAATCCTAGGGCAAAAACTGCTAAGCTGAGAGGTTCCAGTAATAATGACCAACATTTAACAAGTGCTGCTATGGGCGGCTCATTATGCTGAGGACCCAACAGGCCTTATTTTATTTTATCCTTCCTACGAGATAAAAACTATGATTACTCTCACTTTTCAAAGTAGCACATGAGGCTTAGTGAGTGTAGTAGATGCTACCATTGCTCCATCCATATCCCCTTACCATTTTGGTGCACCCCATACTGGCTCCCAAAAGCCATCCCCCGCATCTTTTTGAAAGGTGCCTCTGGCCTGTAAAAACCCACTTTGTTAATGACCATGTCAGGCCAGAAGTGTCTGAGAGTTAACTGCCCCTCAAGAAGCCCTTAACATGTGCCTGACAGGTGTGGGGTATAAATACCCCAGCTCCCTTACCACTTGGCTGAGATGGTTGTGAGCTGTGTGTTCTATACCATTCCTGCAGGTTTAAGCTTCCTTTGACCACTATGGTAGCTGGCTTACAAATGCAACCTTCTTTCCTTGTCCTTCCCCTTTCCCTAGCCTGTTTCTTCACCTCCCAAATAACTGACAGCACTGAATCTTCATCTTAGGGTAGGACTCAACTAAAAGACAGGTTGAGCAACTTGCAACTTGGCCACACAGGTAATGAATAACTGAGCCAAGATTGGAACTGTGAAGTCTCTCTCCAGAGCCAACTCTCATAACCTCTAAGCCAAAATGCCTCCCTGATTTGGGGGCTTCCATGGGGATCCTGAACTCTGGTCTGGCAGGGCTAGGGATTCAAAGAGGTGAAGAGACGGAGGTAGCTTTCTTGGGTGCTGCTACAAAGGCTCTGCTGCTCAGCCCATAAAACTCACCACCACTTTCATGGCTACCCCAGGAAAGGAGACATTCCTTGTCAGTCCCATGTCACACGCTTGTCAGACCACACACTGTCCTTCCATCTGTCAAGCTAAACTGGCTGTACTGGCCTTTCTAACCTCACTGCATTGTACATTAATGCCCAGGGTCAGGCATGGGTAGCCTGAAGGTTCATACCTAGGCAGCTCACCTGCAGCTTGGGATAGGAGCAATGGCTGTCTTTGTTCCCAAACAATGTTCCTATCGCTGTGGCCTGGCAGAAGCCAGGGATTTGCCCTCCATGTGGCAGATGGGCAGAAAGTTTGGGCAGTCTGTATGCTTGGCTCAAAGCCCCAGAAGGACACACAAATGTCTTTGTGGTGGACGCCAGGGCTGAACCGTGCCACAGAGAGCCTTGTGATATCCTTTAAAAAGGACGAGGCATCTTTCCTTTCAAAGGAAAACCCGTGTTTCAGAACCACTAGGGAGTAAGTAGCCAGACAACATGAAATCATTATCCTTTGTCCCTTTGGGACTGAGTGTGAGGCTGCAAATTTCCCAAGCAAAGCATGTGATTACTTTCTGTAAGGAATGATTCATTTCAGAAAAGTCTACTTTGTTCTGCTAGTGACAGGGAATTAGAATCAGTATCTTGAACATTTCAATGGAAAAAACTCCCGTTATCACATAAAAAAAGAACCTAATTCTGTAAAACTCCATGAAATAGGAGGGATAATGGTGTTCTAAGTTTTCCGATGCAGACTAGTTTAAATATTTTAATGTTGCTTAACATAATGTCAACTTGATGCTTAAAAAAGTCAGATTTATTCATTGTAAAGTGGCAATTTGTTGGTGCTGCTCTGTTTTAACATTGCTATCTCGGGCCGGGCGCAGTGGCTCATGACTGTAATCCTAGAACTCTGGGAGGTCAAGGCAGGAGGACTGTTTGAGCTCAGGAGTTCAAGACCAGCCTGAGCAAGAGTGAGACCCTGTCTCTACTAAAAGTAGAAAAATTAGCCGGGTGTCGTGGCGCATTCCTGTAGTCCCAGCTACTTGGGAGGCTGATGTAAGAGGATCGCTTGAGCCCAGGAGTTGGAGGTTGCAGTAAACTACGATGATGCCACTGCACTGTACCCAGGGTAACAGAGTGAGACTCTGTCTCAAAAAAAAAAAAAAAAAAAAAAAAAATTACTATCTCAGATTGTAGAAGAACCATTATCTCTATTCTATGTTGAAATCTACTCTGGCTCTCATCCTGAACACACAGGTCATTACCTGAAATCTGTTGTGGCAACTGTGAACCTCATGTGAGCAGAGGTAGCTTCATTTATCTTTCAAGTGGCTCACCTGGATTTGCAGGAAAGAGCCAGGTCAGCAAGCAGCAGTAGGCTGTCCTGCGCTCAGAGGCCAGGAAGCCCCCTGTGACGTTCTAAGACCAAGCATCTTCAGGATAAGCTTTTGCTGAAGGGTGCCCAGACCCTCCTCTTGGGAAGAGGCCATCTCTCCATTACCTTGCCCCAAGTCCCAGCAACTAAGACCAATATCCTTTCCTCTCTTCCCCTGGCATCATCCCCTCCAGCTCTTACGGGCTCCCGTCTTCTCAAGGTGCTGTCTTACCTTTCCTGTGGCTCTTGTAGAAAAGCCCATGAGCCCTTTTCATAGAATATTTTTCCCACTAATTGCAGGAAGACTGACAAGGAGAAAGAAAGTAAACAAATATGGGGAGTAAGGATTTTTTAAACAATAATAAAATTGCAGAATGGCTATCATAAGAATTAAATGAAGTCATATTGAAAAAGTATCCAACCCAAAGAAATAAAAGAATTGGTACAATTCCAAAGCAAAGTCCTGGTGTAGGACATGCTAAGCTAAGCTGTCTCAGCAATAATAACCACCTCTTAATGTTCACACTCTAAAGGTCTAACCCAGTGCTGTCCAATAGAAATATAATGCGAACCATATATGAAATAAAATTTTCTAGAAGCCACATTTTAAAAAAAGTAAAAAGAAACAGGTAAAATTCATTTTAATAACATGTCTTATTTAACCAAATATTATTATTTCAACATGTGATCAATATAGAAAGTTAATAAGGTAGTTTATGCTATGGTTTGAATCTCCTCTCCAAAACTCATGTTGAAATTTAATTGCCTATGTAATGGTATTGGGAGGTGGGGCCTTTAAGAGGTGATTAGGTCATGGTTTAATGCCATTATTGTGGGAGTGGGTTAGTTGTTGCAGAAGTGGGCTACCGATTAAAAGGATGATGTTTGGCTCCCGTTCCTCTTTCTGTCTCCAGTGCTCATGTTCCCTTCTGCCACGTTATGACACAGGACGAAGGCCCTCGCCAGAGGCAGGTTCCTCAGTCTTGGACTTCCCACTCTCCAGAACTGTTAGCCAAATAAACTTCTATTGTTTATAAATTACCCATTCTGTGTATTCTGTTATAGCAGCAGAAAACAGACTAAGTTTGCAATCTTTTTTATTCTAAGTCTTTGAAATCTTGTATGTATTTTACACATGGAGCATGTCTCAATCTGGACCAGCCACATTTCAAGTGCTCTGTAGCCACACGTGGATAATAGCTGTCCTATTAGACGGCGCAGGTCTAACATGTCGTATTTAATCCTCCCCGCAAGATAAGAACTATTACTATTCCCATTTTACAAACAAGGAAACAGAGGCTAAGAGCAGTTAAGTAACTTGGCAAAAGTGATCAGTAACGAACATGGTTTTATCAAACACAATACTATTTGAATCCTGGTTTTGCCATTTCCTACTTCTGTGACCTCTGATAGTTTGCTTAAAGTCTCCTAGCCTCAATTTCCCCATAACTGGAATAAAACAGATAAAATAACACCTCCTATTAAAGCGGTGGCAAGGACGAGAGATCACGTGTGTGGAGGACTACCAAGTGGCTGGCACAGACAAAAGGCTTAATAAACGTTGGTTGTTCTGATAGAAAAGTGAATGACTGTTTCCTGCGTCTGTGAGCCTGAAATGGGCACTTCCTGCTCTCATCGACAATCTTGACCCGCCGCGCCCAGCACCTCTCAGGGCAACCCCACGTTCCCCCCTCCTACCCAGGAATCTCTCTCCCACCCCTCTCCTTTGCCCTGAGAGACCTGCTTTCTACCATTAAGCTAATGGAATAAGTCTGTCCCAGTTATCTATTACTGCATAAATATGACCCTAAAACTTAGTGGTTTAAAATAACAACACTTATTTTGCTCACAAATCTGCAACTTGGGCATAAATTCAATGGCCAAATTTGAGAGGTGTTTTATGTATTATACCTACTCAGTGCCAGGCAACATGCACATTCTGTGGACACAGAAATGAACCAGATTTAGAGTCCCAGCCTCCGGGGAGACAAGAATCTGGTAGAAATCTTCCCGTAGAGGTGTTGGCTCCATCTCCCCGATGTCAGCCATTCTGCTGCTCAGGGAGGCCACACTTTGGGAAATCCTTGGGAATCCAGATAGCATCAGTGACTGTACTTGCAGGAACTTGGGAACCCATGGCGAGGCAGAGGGCTACAATGTAGATAAGAGTTTGGGTGGCACAGCCATTTGAGAAAGGTACCAAACGGGATTCCTACTAAGTAATTTCATTTCATTCCCAAAGCTGGAATTTCTTTTTAATTTAAAAAAATTCACTGTGGTTATGCTTCCTCCATAATTGTACTTTTAAATATTCCCTATTTTACTTTGGGTAAAAATGGTTAATTTAAAAATTTCAACATCATCTAGGGGCTTTTGGTTCAAGATGGCTGACCAAACGTGTGCTTTTGTCTCTTCACTACTTAAATCCCACTGAAATGGAAGAAGAAATATAACAATTGCATTAACCTGTCACTGTGTTGGTAGCTGGGTGGAATATCACCAAGAGATGAGAACGGTGAGGAATTTTGAGCTGAGATGAACAGCAAAATCTCATGAAACTGAAGGACTCAGCTCTACATAACCCAGAGAAAGTGTTTCCCCAAAAGTAAAATTTCCCAGCAGAGCCATGGAAAAACCCCAAGAAAAGAGGCAGCAGGAGCCATTATCAAGTAGATAATTAACGAAGGGCAGCAAAACTAGACCCTGCTCCTCAGAAGCTGACTAAAGCTGTGAAGACCTGGTTATACAAAGGAAGTTCCCCTCAGGAAACTCCCTGAGTGGGTACTGGGTGCACTCCTCCTTGGGGGGTACCCCAGGTGACCTTTGCTGCCATGAGGACCAGGTAGCTCCACGTCTAGGAGACATTGGAAAGGAGAGGCCACCTGGCTGTGTGCGCTACCTCCTGCCTTTCTCACAATTACAGGGGCAAAGGCTCACCTTGTCAGAACATGCATTGGCTGGAGGAGTACGAGGAGTGTACTGTTCCATTTAGACCATCAGCTACAAACATAAAGAGGCAACCAAACATTATCGGATACTTGAGGAAAATGAATAGCATGGAAGAGAGTCATCTAAATTAATACAAGAAACAGAAGAAAGCCTTAAATTATTTACTAGGAGTCTCCTCAGAGATAGTCAATGTTAGAAGACCAATAATAGACTGAGAGAACATATTTATAAGTTACATAAAGAAAGGATTATTATCCATAATATGCAAAGAGTTTCTACAAATCGATAAATGGAAAACAAACATCCTGGTAGAACAGTTAGCAAAGGATAAGAATAGGCAATTCATAGAAAAAAATAAAAGTGGCCTGTAAACAGAAACACTCAGCTTCATCAGTAATCAGGGAAATACAAATTAAATGAGGCATTTTTGTTCATCAAATTGTTAAGTTTAAAAGGTTAATAAAATACAGTGTTGGTGAAGATGTGGGTAAGCAGGAGCTGTCATCTGTTGTTGATGGTATAAGGTGGCAAAGCTGTTTTTGGAAGGCGATTTGGCAATGCCCACCAAAATTTTAGATGTTCATAGTCTCTGACCTAACAATCCTACGTCAAGTAATCAAACTTACAAAAATAATTGTGTGTACACACAAAGATACACGTGGGAGGAAGTTTATTGCATCAGTCTTTTTAATAGTAAAAAACAAGAATGGAAACAACCCAAACGTCCTACAATATAGGCATGATTAAGAACATGTGGCAATAATACATGTACAATGTACGTGACAATGCCTTATTAAAAGCGGCAGCTCTGTATGTTCTGACATAGAAAGACCTCTAACTGCATTTAGTGAAAAATGAAAAAGTCACATCTAGTGTGCTCCCATTTCTTTCATTCACTCAACAAACATGTTGACTAGTGGCTGTGCAGTGGACGCTGGGATAGAGGCTGGGGATTCAGTAGGGAAGGTAACGTGAGTGGGAGTGCTAGACAACAAATGAGTAAATAAATATGTCACGAGACAATCCCAGCTTGTGCTAAGTGCTGTGAAAGGATGAAGTGGGTGGTCAAAGAGAGTGATTGGGGAAACCACTGTAGAGTAGGCTGGGAAGGCTTCTCTGAAGAACTCACATTTTAAGAGACACTGAAGGTTGAGACTAATCCAGCTAAGTGGGGAGCTCTGTGAAGACCCTCTCGGGCAGAAGGAAAATAAGTGCAAAGTCCTGGAAGAGGGAAAGGGCTTAGCATGTTCAAGCAAGAGAGAGGAGCGGCAGAGCGGCAGGAAGCGCAGTGTGAGAAGGGGCGGGATGGAGCAGGAGCTGCCGGCACAACAGTGCAGTGCGTGGTGTGATGGCTGGGGCTGCCAGGTCAAAGCTGTGGGCAGCGGAGCAGGCGCAGGGTGGGGATGAGTCACCGACAGGCTGCCCACTGAAGATCCCCGATGTGGGTGTCGATGTTACTGAGAACGAGGACAGGATCAGATGTGAGCAAGGCAGACAGTGAGCCAGGAGATTGGACACTCAAGGAAGCAGGTGCGGTGAGAAGGCCGCTGGGGGATGGCTGCATGGGGTGGTGCCAGGGTGTGGGGTGAGCTGTTGAGTCCTTCCAAAGTCATTTAGGTCTTTGAGAGAGGAAGGAGGTGGGATGGTTTGGCAAAAGCTCCGGGGGTCAAAGTGGACATCAATTCCCTTCCTGTTCCTAATGGACTTTTTTTTTTTTAATGCATAGAAAGTGGTCTGGAATGATATGCACCAACCTAGTAACCACGGCTACTTTGGGTATCGAACTGGAAGTGGGAAGGGATTGAAGGGGGTTTTCTCTTTTGACTCATACACTTCTGTCTGGGTTTGTTTTGTTTTGTTTTACTTTTTTAAACAATGAGCAGATATGCATGATTGGTGTCTTTTAAAAACAAAATGGAAGATCGGATTAACGGGTGGAGGGGGCAACATACCGTTATACCGCCCCCGTCACGCCTATTAACAGAATAATTTCACAAACAACAATGGGTCTGAGAGTATATGGGTTGGCATTACTGGGTTCCTTCAATCCTGTAAAATCAGCAACTGGACTTCTTTGGTGGGAGAGCTATGCTTATGTTCCTTGTCACTGTCGTAATACCAGAAATGGGCAGTAAGGAAGCGTAATAGGTCCAGGGGGCCCATTCAATAATTGACTGGGTACCAAGATAGTCTCAAATTTTAAAAGGTGTCATTATGCATCTATCGTTCCCAAACTTATCTTGATAAGATTAAAAAGAATTCACTTTTGAAGCTGATAAAGAGAGCTTGTGAAATGTTGAGTGCTTCTGAGTCTGTATCTATTAAAGTGCAATATTGTTGGATGTCTGCTTCTCCCCAATCCCCTAGCTGTCCTCCTGTCTGGGGAGATTCCTTTGTTGGATCCCAGGAAAACAGTCCAGAAGAAAGAAATATCTTAACCACAAAAATCTTTCAGGAGTCACCTCCCTGTGTAGCGCCTCCTCACCAGAAGTGTTTGTGTTTTAGGATGAGTGTGGTTCTTGCCTGCAGGTGGTTTACAATCTATTAAATCTCTCAGGAGGAGGCTGTGTCACACATTTCCAGAATGCTGGCTTTTCAATGCCTCTCTCTAGCTCTTCCCTAATATGTATTAAACCTAGATCATTGCGGGTGGGGCCTGGGAATCTACTTTTTACAAGATTCTCCAGGTGATTCTTATGCATGGTAAAGTTTGAGAAATATTGCTGTAGGGGCTGGACTGAGGTTGTAAAGGTCATTTCAGAGGCATAATCATCAGCATGTGTAGAGCTCGTGGAATGTGCTCCCTCCTTGAGCATGTAGCTTGACAAGTGCCATTCACTAAATTATATTATAGGCTTAATAAATATAAAGATGTGGTCATCCATGGTGGCTCACGCCTATAATCCCAGCACTTTGGGAGGCAGAGGCAAGAGGATCACTTGAAGCCAGGAGTTCGAGACAAGCCTGAGCAACATAGGGAGACCCCCATCTCTACAAAAAATTTTAAAAATTAGCTGATGGTAGTGGCATGCACTTGTAGTCCCAACTACTTGGGAGGCTGAGGCAGTAGGATCCCTTGAGCCTAGGCATTCAAGGCTACAGGGAGATAAAATCATGCCACTGCACTCCAGCCTGGGTGACAGAGCAAGACCCTGTCTTGTAAATAAATAAATAAATAAATGTAAAGAAAATTATCTGGCCAAAGTTGTTGCATTGTTGCTGAAGTTAGACAAATTTTTAAAAAAATGTAAGCTAAACTAAAATATGGTATATCTGTTATTTCAAGTTTTACATGAAATTAAATGGGTTTCCAAATATTTTCTGAAAGTCAAGTTAAGGAAGGCCATCTCTAAAATGCCTGAGTGCTCTGAACTGTGGTGTTTAACCTTTAGATCCTGTACCCTGCCCCAAAGTCCAGCGGCTAAACCTGAAATGACAATATCAGATGTTCTCCCATACTTATGATATTTTGCCCTCCTTAAAATAAATCAGGAAACTCAGGCACATGAGGCAGAATCAGATCCCAGCTATTACGTAGCCTTGTTTGTGGAGCAAATGAAAAAATCATTACATGCTTTATTACACTTCAGAATCTATTTACAACTGTGTAGTCATTCTGAGTTTAGATTTTCCTTTGAAATGAAAAGCCCTGTAATAAAAAATAAAAGAAAGGGATACAGTATTGGAAGAATGGTAATGGAACTGTAAAAAAAAAAAAAATCAAATAAATTATACCATTGTTGTTCTTTAAGATTCATTCAATATTCACTTTTTAAAAAATAGGATCCAGAAAACATTCTAGGTGCTTGACGACAGAAGTGAGCAAAACTAAACAAGCATCCTTGTTCTCATGGAGCCCTTATTCTAGTTGGAAAGGAGACAAATAAACCTATAGAATATCATGTGAGAGACGCTACAAAGAAAAATAAATCAGGGTTAGGGGATGGATAGCGGGGGCCAGTTTTTTTGGGGGGAGGGGCGTTACTATATTAGATGGGCCAGTCGGAGAGGCTAGGGTGACATTTGAGCAGAGACCTGAAGGAAGTGAGGGGTGAGAGGAGAAGACACATGGGGGAGGGGGTGCTAGAGGTGGGGACAGGGAATGGGTTCTGCCAGTGGAACCAGCAAGGGCAAAGGCC
>RJWJ010045359.1:0-11790 GCA_004363605.1 Indri indri
TAATGGGGTTGATAAGTAGAAAACTGAGTTTCAGAATAATTTGACTCCAGTCTTGGGTCTAATGAGTAATGAGGCTAAGATTCGATCCTCATTCAAACCACTGTGCTATGCTGCCTCCAGGTTTAACTCTGCCTTGTGTCCATTCCTCCCACAATACCCACCTTTCTCTTTCTGCTAGTACTCACCTACCTCATATAACTGGTCTCATCATCCAGGCCTAGTCCTTGTTATTGTAAACAAGAGTGAATGCACTAAGAAATCCTTTTTCTTTCCTGACAAAGCCAGGTTCTTATAACTACTGTCTTGCTAAAGGAGTCCAGAAGGTCAGCTATGAAACTCGAAGCTGACCTAAAGCCTGTTTTTGGCAAGATTTACCCTTGTCTTCCCTCATACAAAGCCTTAGGAAAGGAGGGATTTAATGTAAATACAGTGCAACAGTTACACATCTACAAATTATTATTCTTGTTATATTAGGTAGAAAGATAAAAAATGACTCAGAATGGTGTAGCGTTGTAAGCACCATAAGGGGATAGGTATTGAGACAGAGAGCATGCTAAGTTTTCAACCTAGGTTAGGGAATGATGATCTTTGAGGAGAAGTACGTGGCTGGGTGATGGGAAAGGAGTCTCTAGTCGAGCGTGAGATAGTCAGAGGCAGCAAGCATCTCTGGCACATTCAAGATATTTAACAATGAAAAGGAAAATAGACTCACACTTAAACAATCAAGTGCCAAACATTGGCTATATAAATTCAAACATATTCTTCTGACAAATACTCTTTTTTTCAATCTGAGAAACACAGTCACTGAGAAAAATAAAATCTGGTTGTAAATGCTTGGCAGCTGCAAACCTAATTGCTCTACTTCAGTAGTTCTCTAATTATTTCTCCCAAATTTTCTTTACATCCTTTTTCCTTGACACACTTGTGTGTTTAAAAGGGGAATGTTGACAGAGCCACATCAGAACTGTTTAGAGGGAAAGGTCAGAAGTTCCTCTTGGCTTTACATTGCAATGTTAGTTTGCCAAGATTTTTCATGCCACTTAACGAAGTACCAATTTAGAAGGCTAATGAGAACATTTATAATTTGTGCTTGACATTACTATACTAAACTTGACTATTTAATGATCAAATTAATTTTACGGTTATAACCATAGTATTGCACAATGTTTATGATACAAATGTTTGGGGACTTTTAAATATAAAAATGCTCAATATCCCTAAACTGTTCCAGTGTGTAAATAGCTATCAAATTTAAAAGGTCTAAGAAACATGCCAACAGCTATAAAACACATATATACACTTGATAATAGTGCTACAATTTGTACAGCACAATTGCCTTTCTAATATCATTTTCCCTTGGATCTCAGGTATGTTTTACATATTTGATATACCTGAAAACTCAGTATTGTGTCAACAACAGCTGGCTTGGATATGAGGTACTAACAGTAGCATTTCATGACGATTATGGTGGGGACATCTTTCATGAAAGGTTGTTGCCTGAAGTCAGCAAACCCCCAAAGTCATGTTAACAGTTAGGATTTACTGTTCTATTATTAAAGAAGAAAAAAGAACAACTACACACATAAAAAAACCCAACTAAACAACAACAATACTCTAATTTGCTGAGCATTCAGTAGACAAGTCTATATAATTACGTCAAGATATTAATGGATCCAAAGAATGTTTTTTTCCTTCTGTTTTTCCCTTGAGTTTAATTGAAACCGGAATCATCACAAATAGATTTTTTACCCTCTTCTTCTTAATCAATTTCACCCTAATTAATCCTTCTGTGGCTGTCTTGTTATATTACATAGTCTGCTGATTATTTCTACAAATAAGAAACAGTATATTTATGTATTTTTTCATTTTTTCCTTTCATTTTTAGCTGACATGTAATGATTGTACATATTTATGTAATATAGAGTGATATATTGATAAGTATATACAATGTATAATGATCAAATTATGGTAATTAGCATATCCATCACCTCAACCATTTATCATTCTTATGTGTCGTGAACCTTCAAAATTCTCTCTTTTAGGTTCTTGAAAACATACATTAAATTTACAGTTTTGGTTAACCATAATCACTCTACAGAGCTTTTGAACACCAGAACTCATTCTTGCAGTCTAGCTGTAATTTTGTACTATTAACCAACCTCTCCCCATCTTCTCCTCCTTTCTACCCTTCCCAGGCTCTACTACTCACAATTCTACTCTTTACTTCCATGAGTCAAATCCCCCCCCTTTTTTTTAGCTCCCACACATCAGTGAGAACATGCAATATTTATCTTAATGTGCCTGACTTACTTCACTTGACATAATGTCCTTCGGGCTCACCCATATTGCTGCAAAAAATAGAATTTTATTATGCTTTATGGCTGAATAGTATTCCAGTGTGTATCTATATCACATTTTCTTTATGTATCAATCTGTTGATAGACACTTAGGTTAATTCCGTATCTTAGCTATTTTAAATAGTGTTGCAATAAATACAAGGGTGCAGGTATCCCTCGTATTGATATGCTGATTTCCTTTCCTTTGGATAAATAGTAGTGGGATTGGTGGATCACATGGTAGTTCTAGTTTTAGTTTTCTGAGAAACCTTTGTACTGTTTTCCATAATGGCTGTACTAATTTACATTCAAAGTAATGGCATATGAGAGTTCCTTTTTGTCTACATCTTTGCCATCATTAGTAATTTTTTGTCTTTTTGATACTAACCATTTTAACTGGAATGATACCTCATTGTGGTTTTAATTTCACTGATGACTAGTAATGTTCAATATTTTTTCATATACCTGTTAACCATTTTTATGTCTTCTTTTCAGAAATGTCTATTCAGTTCCTTTGCCCACTTTTTAAATGGATTATTTGGGTTTTTTTTTTTGATGTTGTTTGAGTTCTTTGTATATTCTGAATATATACAAATATCCCTTGTCAGATTAATAATTGGCAAATATTTTCTCCCATTCCCAACCTTAATGAAGGTTGTCTTTTCATTCTGTTGATTGTTTTCTTTGCTGTGCAGAAGCTTCAGTTTAATATAATCCTATTTGTTTATTTTTGTTTTTGTTACCTATGCTTTTGGGGTCTTAGCCATAAAATCTTTGCCTAGGCCAACATCCTGAAGCATTTTCCATGTTTTCTTCTAAGTAGTTTTATATTTTTGGTCTTATGCTTAAGTTTTTAATTCATTTTTATTTGATTTTTATATGTGGTGACAGGGATCTAGTTTCATTCTTATGCACATGCATATCCAGTTTCTCCAGCACCATTTATTGAAGATGAAGAGGGTGTCCTTTCTGCAATATACGTTGTTGCCTTTTTCAAAAGTCAGTTGACTATAAATATGTGATTTATTTCTGGGCTCTTTATTGTATTATGTTGGTCTGTCTGTCTTTATGCCATTACCATGCTGATGTGGTCACTATAGCTTTGCAGTATATTTTGTGTTGTATTTTTTTACCATTATATATATATTTTTTATTTCAGCATATTACAGAGGTAAAAATGTTTAGGTTACATATATTGCCTTTGCTCCACCCAAGTCGGAATTTCAAGTGTCCATCCCACAGATGGTGTGCACTACACCCATTAGGTGTGAATATACCCATCTCCTCCTCTCCCCTCCTACCTGCTCTACACCCAGTGAATGCTACTACTATATGTGCACATAACTGTTGATCACTTAATACCAATTTGATGGTGAGTACATGTGGTGCTTGTTTTTCCATTCTCGCGATACTTCACTTAGTAGAATGGGCTCCAGCTCTATCCAGGATAATACAAGAGGTGCTAGATCCCCATTGTTTTTTGTGGCTGAGCAGAACCACATGGTATACATATACCTTAATCCACTTATGTATTGATGGGCATCTGGGTTGTTTCCACATCTTTGCAATTGTGAATTGTGCAATATATTTTGAAGCCAGGTAGTGTGTTGCCTCCAGCTTTGTCCTTTTTGCTCAGGATTGCTTTAACTATTAGGGGTCTTTCATGGTTCCATTCAAATTTTAGGATTATTTTTCCTATTTTTATGAAGAATGTCATTGGTATTTTGATACGGCTTGCCTTAAATCTATAGTCTGCTTTTGGTAGTATGATAATTTTAACAATATTAATTCTTCCAGTCCATGGGCATGGGTATTTTTCCATTCGTTTGTGTCCTTTTTAATTTCTTTCATCAGTGTTCTGTAGTTTTCATTGTAGAGGTCGACTGTAGTGCAGATTATGTCTGATGTTGCTTAGCTAATATTTTGTGCAGATGATCTCTACAATGCTCAAAGTGGGATGTTGAAGGCTTCAACTATTATTGTATTGGGGTCTAGCTCTTTAGGTCTAATAATATTCGGTTTAGATATCTGGGTGCTCTGGTATTGGCTGCATTTATATTTACAATTGCCATATCCTCTTGCTGAATTGATCCTTTTATCATTATATAATGACTTTCTTTGTCTCTTTTTATGTTTTTTGCCATAAAGTCTATTTTTTCTGATGTTAATATAGCTACTCCTGCACTCTTTTCTTCCATTTGTGTGAAATATTTTTTTTATCCCTTCATTTTTAGTCTATGTGTATCTTTGCAGGTGACGTGAGTTTTTCATAGGCAACATATAGTTGGATTTTTCTTCTTTTTTATCCATTCAGCTAGTTTATATCTTTTAATTGGGGAGTTTAAATGATTTACATTCAAAGTTGTTATTGATGAGTGAGGAATTACTGTTCAATTTTGTTAATTGTTTTCTTGTTGTTTTGTATATACTTTGTTTCTTTCTTCCTTTTTTACAGTTTACCTTTCCTATTTGGTAGTTTTCTGTAATGACATTTGATTTTTTTTCTCTTTCTCATTTGTGTATCTTCTCTACTAGTAATTTTTATACTTTAATGTGTTTTCATGATGGTAAATATTGTTTGCAAAAAACATTTTTTTTTTTGTTTCTATGTATAGAACTCCCATAAGCAGTTTTTGTAGTGCTGGTGTAATGGTCATGAATTTCCTTGTGTTTTTTCTTGTCTAGGAAAGATTTGTTTCTCCTTTATTCATAAAGGATAGCTTTTCTGGGCATAGCATTTTTGATTGGCAGTTTATTTCTGTTGGCACTTAAAATACATCATCCCATTCTCTCCTGTACTGTAAAGTTTCTTTGGACAAATCCGTTGTTAGTGTGACGGTGATTCCCTTACATGTGACTTGATGCTTTTCTCTTGCTGTCTTAGAATTCTCTCTTTGTTTTTGACTTTTGGGTTTTTGGCTACAATTTGCCTTGGAGAAGACATTTTGGGATTTAATCTAATTAGAGGTCTTTCATCTTTCTGTATCTGGATTTCTATATCTCTCACAAAGACTTAGAAAGTTTTCGGCCAGTAATTCATTAACTAGATTTTCTGTGACTTTACCTATTTATTCTCCTGAAACTCCCAAAATTTGAATATTTGTTTGCTTTATGGGGTCTTATATGCCATACTGGCTTTATTCATACTTTTAATTATTTATTCTTTTTCTTTTTTTGTCTGACTGGGTTATTTCAAAAGACTTGTCTTCAAGTTCAGAAATTCTTTCTTCTACTTGATCTAGTTTATTACTGAATTTCTCAATTACATTTGTTTCATTCATTGAATTCTTCAGTTGCAGGATTTGCTTCATTCTTTTTTTATGGTATCTACCTCTTTGTTAAATTTATTATTCAGATCATGAGTTGTTTTCCTTATTTCTTTGTATTATTTATATGTTTTCTTGCATCTCACTGAATTCCCTTAAGATCATTATTTTGAATTGGTTTTAAGGCATTTCATAGATTTCCTTTTCTTTGGGATCTGTTACTGCACAATTATTATGTTTCTTTGGAGGTGTCGTGTTTTCTTTCATTTTCATGTTGCTTGTACCCTTATGCTGATATCTGCTCATTTGATGTAACAGTCACTTCTTTCAGTTTTATGGATTGCCTTTCATAGAGGCAGACTTTTTTTTTCGTAGGTGTTTATACAGTGTTGGTTGAGTTGGGTACTTTGGCTTTGATTCTGAGTGGGCATAGTAGTGTAGTCTCCATATTTATATGATATCTCCATATGATATCTTTGGCTGTAATCAGTATCAGTGGTATCTATGAGTTCCCCCAGTGGCTTAGACTGTGGTTATTAGTGGGGGCTTTGGCAAGGCAATGACATGAAGTATTATTCAATTACTCTTCCCATAGAAATATAAATAAGTATGGAAGCAACTATGGGAGATATGCAATTCAGTGTATGCTATGTACTTGTGAACCGTATACATTTTCTTGTAGAGATCTCGAAACTATTAAAGAGAATAGAAAACAGGTAAAGGTGTGGGCTGCCACTGTTGCCATGAGATCGAGACCATCATCATTTCTCAGGAAGGTCAGTTCTGGCCAAACCCTGTCCTTTGGAGGAAATTTTCATAATAAGGCCAAATAACAAGTTTGTAGCAGAGCTAGGTTTATAGGACTTTTATTATTGGCATTTGAATTTTTGTTTTTTTATGTTTTATAGTTTTACTGTCTAATATGGTAGTCACTAGCCACATATAGTTATTTAAATTTAAATTATTAAAGTTAAGTAACTTCAGTTAAATTAAAAATATTCGCTTCCTCAGTTGCAGTAGTTACTCTGTAAGAACTCGATATCCACATTTGACTTGTGACTACCATAGTGGACAGCACAGACATAGGTCATTTTCATCACCTTAGAAACTTTGAGCAGTGTTATTCTAAATGTTAAAACAAAATTCACATTTCTATTTAATTCTAATGTCTTATTTATAGAAGCCTATGAAAATGAAGTTTTGGTATTATATGGGTCCTATCATCATGATCCATATACTTGTAATAAAAGATAAAAAAAGCAATGCCAAGAAAAGATGATTACAGAAAGCAGATAAAAATAACATTATTTGAATAGAAGTTTGAGTTTTACAGAAGTGACTCTTTGGGGAACTGTACTCTCAGAAGTTTGAAGCCACCACAAATGAGAAAGAAAATCTGTTTTTACTATCTCTGTGTAATTGTTGCTCAATGGATTGTACTCAGGATGAACAAGTTCTAGAGATCTGCTGTGAACATAGTACCTCTAGTTAAAAATACAGTATTGTGCACTTTAAAATACATTAAGAGGATATAACTAAAGGTAAATATTCTTACACGCACGTGCGTGCACACACACACACATTAAAAAAATATCGCCCAGGAAACTACAAAAGGATACAGCAAATTTTTGAAGAAGATGAATATATTCAGCACATTAGTTGTGATGATGATATTACAGGTGTATGCATATGTCTAAACTCATCAAAATGTAGACATTAAAGATGTGTAATATTTTGTGTATCCATTATACCTCAATAAAGCTTAAAATTTTTTCATTTATTAAAAAAATCCCTTTCCAAAGTTCTTTAAACTTGGGAACAAATGTTGAGTTACATTGGACAGTTTGAACAAAACGAAATTAAAAATTGATTTCAAAAATTCAAAAATAAAAAACAAACTATTATGATGTTTGAATTCTATATTTGCCTGAGGTAACAGCAAAGAATGAAAAGTAATATCATTTATACCAGATGAATAGAAAATAAAGCCTTTGTTTGTTGATTTTTTATTACCTGTTTAGCTTTAGGGAGTAATAACAACAGTAAATAGTACCTTTGTGGCTTGAATAAGTTAGTGCTCCTTCCAAAGGTACAAGCTATCAATGAGTGATTAGTTTAAACCTAGCAAAACCCTAGCTTACGAAATGTAATTTATAGTAATTATCCCAGTCCTTCCCTGTAGGCTTTCCAGATGATTTGTAATAAAGTCTAACTAAATACTGTTTATACATGTACTATCCAGAGTAATGGTCTTTTACATTATAATGCATTACAGACATAAACATGTTACTTACCTTTAAATATTATATAACAGAGTTTTAAAATAACATATATAGTGTCTAGAATGGTGTTAAGTGTAATTTTAGTCAATGAAGAAGTGGAAATTAAAAGAAATGTATTTTCCAATAAGAGGACTGGCTCTATAGGAGAAGAACAAGTCAGAAGAGCACAAGTTTGATTAAAGGGAAGTGAGTAAATGTCAGAGAGGAGAAAATGGCATTATTCAAAATACGGCTGGCACTTCTCCTTCAGACAATCCCATACATTAGTCCCCATCATCTCATGTGTTCTATAGGAGACATGAGATGTCTTTTGGGAGGTGACTACAATATGGGCATAAGCAAAACTCAAAGGAAAGCTATTTGGCTGAAATGTCAATTGGATATTCACTGCACTGTGAATCAATTACTAGTGTCAATGGCTTTAGAGCAGGAGGTTGTACGAGGATCCTTTATAGCATGGCCCTTAGTCCTCAGATCAGTCATAATCAGCTCCAACACCTCCAAACACCTCCAACCTCCAAAAATCAACAGCTGTAGTATGCATATCCACATGAGTCAGAGGTCTTCCCTTAGACAAGCATGAGTAGCTTAGTTGCCATTTAGAACATGAGCTGAAATGAGAGGCAATTCGGAGAACAAATAGCAAATACTACAGTAGCAGAGGGGGCTGGATTACAGAATACCACCTAAGGGCTCCTGGAATTATTAGTGGTGAATTCTAATCATTTTATTATGGAAAATTTCAACAAATGAAAACAGAGAAATGAACCCATACATACCTGCCAAGTACTGAATGTTTTGTGTTTTCCAAAATTTATAAGTTGAAATTCTAATCTCTAGTGTGATAGTACTTGAAGGCGAGGCCCTTGGGAGGTAATTTGGGTTAGATTAGGTCATGAGAGTAGAGCACCCATGATAGGATTTGTGTTTTCATAAGTACGAAGGGACCAGAGCTTTTCCTTTCTCTGCCATGTGAGGATATAATGAAAAGATGGCCATCTGCAAACCAGGAAGAATGCCCTCGCTAGATACCAGATCTATAGCAGCTTGGACTTCCCAGCCTCCATAACTGTGAGAAATAAATGTTGGTTAAGCCACCCGGTCTGCAGTATTCTGTCATTGGAGCCCAAAGTAAGAGTACCTATCACCCAAATTATCAATTGATGACCAAACTTGTTTCACTTTTTCCTTTATCTACTCTCCTCTGCCCATGGATTTTTTCTAAGCAAATTTTAGAACAAATTCAACAAAATGAGATTTTCTCCACAGTGAATTATGAGAAATAAATAGTATTCTTTGACTGCTATCATGACCATATTTATAACTTAAGGATATTGGGAGTTACACAGGAAAACAATAAAATGTGTTAACTGGTTTCACAGAGGTAAGGACAGAGAATGTGGAAACAGACAATCTATAGCTGGCAGATGCTGAGGAAGGATCTTAAAACATGCTATCTAGACTGAGTCTTGGAGGACAAATAGGAATTAGCCAACAGAAGAAAAAACGAAAGGGCATTCCAGGAAACATTAAATCAGTAATGAATCAAAGAGTCGAACATTTACAGAATTATTCTTTTGTGCACTGTCTTACATGCTAGGTTTACAAAGGTGAAGAGGACCTGAGTGCTGAAGGATCAGTAAGTAAATGTGGGTAACACACTTGTGAATATGGATTTAAAAGAAGACGGTGCATTCAAGACACTGCTAGAAGTTCAGTAACATTAGAGGGCCAGGTATATGCAGGGGCAGCGGCAGAGGTCGTCGTTGCAGTAGTAGCTCAGTAGAAGAGTGGTTCTGTAGTCGCAGCTGGAGGAGAATGGAGTCATGTGAAGACAATGGCGCTGTTTGCAAGAGAAATTATCTAGAATTTAGTGTTCCCAGAACATTAAATATTTTTAAAACTACCTTCTAATATGAGCATGATCTTTGAAAGATTTTAGTGGGTATTTTTTATTGTGATAACTAATGTTTATATGCATATAAACTATGATTCTTTCTTTAGAGGACATAAACTTGTAATAACTCATCATGATTGAGAGAATAGGTCAGAGAAGAGTTTTCAGAAGTCCAGATTCTATTAAGAGCTGAATGTTTTGTTGTATTCTCCAAAGAATAAAAATAATAGTAAATTATATCAGTTAGGGTTCAGTGTAGGATACATAAACCACTCTAGTTTTTTTAAGCAGAAAGGGATTTAATAAAGGCAAGTGGTATTTATAAATTTTGGAAAAAAACTGGGGTAGGGTGTGTAGGCATAATCAGGTGTTCATGTCGCACTGAAGCTGCAGTCGGAGCTCTGGAAGTTGTCAGTGGTACCCAACATCACAGCTGCTCTATAGGCTTGAATCACGTGAAGAATCACAGGATGCAGAGCCCGGCAGTCTCCTGAAAAGTTTACCTTTGCTAAAGCCTGTGCTTCAACTGCCACAAGAGGAAAAAATGGTCCCCGCCTCTCTTCTGCTTTTCAAAACTCAGTCCCGACCACACACTTGGAAAAACCTCATCACAACTCTGGCACAAAGGGAGTTCAAAATGTGTTACCCGTGGTTCCAGTCCTTGCAATACAAGGAGAGAATAGATGTAGATAGAAATGAATTCTGATCACCAGTAGAAAATATCCAACATGTTATTTAAATCCAAATCTGATGATCCAATGAATGTAATATCACTATCCAGCCTTAATGATAATATGTATATTAATACTATTTCCAGGTATCTTTGTGGACAGTGGCCCAGTCAGTTTTACAGGGAGTCTCACTTTCACTTGGTAATGGTCTTTAGAAATCAAGTTCTGGGTCCTCTGTATGTTCATTGATGCTTAGGTAACACTGCTTCTGTGCCCTTTTCATGAATAGGTCTAACAAATTATTATTATTTTGGTAATTATTGTTATTATTACTATTGAGCATGATTTTATACTGGTGTCTCCAATTCAAATTCAACAATATAGCTTTATTCCTCACCTACCCTACTCCATACTTGTGTCTTCTTTCTCTTAACAGCGAGAAAGCTGCTTTAAAACAACATATATGTTTATTTGCTTTGTCCTACTATACCCACAAAATAATTTTAAAATTATTATAGAACTGTTACCACCACCAAACCTACAAATTTCAAGATGTTTTTTCTGCAGTTCTGTTTGTCCTTAGAATGCTTCAAAGTATTTGTTCATAACCTACTTGATTTAAACTATTTCTTTCTGTGTTCTTACATTCTTACTTTGGTATACAATTAGTTTTTATTTTTTGTTTGTATTCAATTTTATAATTTTTAAAATTCTTTTTGTGTAACTTTATTTTTAAAAATGTAAAACATATACATGATTTGAAATTTTTAAAATATTAAAAAAATATACTCAGAGAAGTTTCACTCCCATCTCTACAGCTTTCATCCTTTCCTTCTCACCCCCTCACCTTACACAGTTACCCTTCTTTCTTAGTTTCTGGTTTATCCTTACTGTGTTTCAAGTTTCAAAAATAAGCAATACATTCAAATATTATTTTCCCCTCTGTCTCACACAAAGAGTAGCATACTATACTCTCTATTTTGCACTTTGTTTTTTAAATTGAACAATATATTTTAGAAATTATTTGCTATCGGTTTGTAGAGATTTTCTCCATTCTTTTTTCGTGATTGCATAGAACTTTATTTTGTGAGTGTACCATAGTACATTCAACCAGTTTCTTATTAGGTGGGCATTCGTCCTTTTTTCAGTATTTTGCTGTTAAAATATTGCTTTGACAATTAACATTATAATTTTTTTTTTTTGCATTGTTGGAAGTGTATCTTCAAGGTAAATTCCTAGCAGTGTGATTGCTGTGTCAAAGAGTGAATGCATATATACCTTTACAAAGTATTGCCAAATTCTCTTTCAATGGGATTGGCCGTTTTTAGACTCCCACAA
>RJWJ010045360.1:0-11769 GCA_004363605.1 Indri indri
TAAAAGAGGCCATTTGTCATGAGGGGAAATGAACACATAGGAAAATTGAGTAATTTGCTCAAAGCCATAGATAAAATTGTCACAGGCAACATTCCTACTCATCCCTGTTTGTCCCTTAACTATTTTATGATGCTGATACTAGCAGGTAAGTGCAGGTTCTCTGCTAAGTGCTTTCCAAACATTATTTAATCCTCAATAATGTCTTCTAGTCATTATTAGCTTCATTAATAGATTAAGAAACTAAGATTTAGATAGGTAGGTTAGTTAACTTGACTGACGTTTTACAGCTAGTAAGTAATGAAGAGATTTGATTTTCAAGTATTTGAACCCTGATATATGGTGATCCAAAAACCTGTGACCTCATACACTGATTTCCTCTACTATAGTCAATTTTATATATCAACTTGACTGGGCCACAGGGCACCCAAATATTTGATAAAACATCATTCCGGGTGTATCAATGAACATGTTTTTGAATGAGATTAACATTCGAATGGGTAAACCCAGTAGAGCAGATTACCCTGCTCCAGGTGGATGGGCCTCATCCAATCTGTTGAAATCCTGAATAGAGCACAAACGCTGAGTGAGAGAGAAGTCTCTTTCTCTGCCTGGCTATCTTTGAGTCGGGATATTGGTCTTTTGCCTTTGGACTCAGACTTTAACTTACATCACCAGCTTTCCTGGTTTTCAGGCCTTAAGACTCAGACCATCAGCTGTCCTGGATGTCAGCTTGCCAATTGCAGATCTTGGGACATCTCAGTCTTTGTAGTCACATAAGCCAAATACTAATAATAATTTCTTCTTTATAGTAACTCTTTATGTGTGTGTGTGTGTGTGTGTGTGTGTGTGTGTGTATCTCTTATTGATTCTATTTCTGTTTCTCTAGAAAATCCTTAAGGAGGAATTTCTCCATTAAAAAATAAAATACCCCTTTTGCCAGGTAATGCAGTGCAGACATGAAGAAACAACTCCTTACTAAGGAATTGTGGAAGGTCTTAATGAATTTTCAATACAGATCATGATGTATTAGCAGACCCTAGAAGAAGGCACCAATGGGTTTTTGTTTTCATCAAAGATTTAATAAAGGAAAAATACAAATAGCAAAGAAAACAAAAAAATGGAGAAGCTGGGATAAAGAATTGAAGAAGTAACTAGCTTGCAGATTTCACAAGAGAATCATCATGAATTGACTGGAGTTAGAATCTTTTGATCCTCTTGAGTCCACTTAAGAATTCATATCCTAAGTGTCATAAAAGCACTTTGATCCTTGAATGAAAACATGCATATAGCAAGTTAAAGGTTGACACAAATCTTGTTCTGTGCCATTTTATTTGGGCACTGTACTGAAGCAGAATATCTTGTGTCACTCTTTTGAACACTCATCTTTTCAAAGGAAAATTATTCTCTTTGTTCTTTTTATAGACACCAATATATCTAATAATAGAAGTGAAAACCTTCTAAGAATTATGAATGTTGACATTCATTAAAGTTTAAGGGAAAGAGGATAATATATATGATTGAATTATTCACATTTTCATAGAGACAATTGGCATTCAACTAGTAATTTTGACACGATCAAAGATAATCAGATTTTTGCTTTCCATCAGACTTCAGTGTAATGCTATAAACCAGCTCTCTAACTATAGGCCTTGAAATTTTTGTTCTAACCATAAAGTTCTGTGTGTATGTGTGTGAGTGTGTGTGTGTGTGTGTGTGTGTGTGTTAAGAAGTTATTGATGGCAAAGAAATAGAGTTACATGTAACAAAACACCAAGAGGGATTTAGTAGATCTCATAAAATGCTGCTTCCAGTCCTGTGACAAGCCTAATAATGTCAGAAAAATGAGAGGCAATAAAGTCTTCCTTTAATTTATGATTGGCAAGGCATCTGCTAGGATGAGCTGCATAAACCACAGGGCACCTGGGTGAGAATGCACATGACTTCCCATAGATTGCAGTGGAGAGGGGGATAAAGAAATCACTCCACAGAACAGGAAATTTCACTTCTGTATTTACATGTATTGAGAATTACTGGTTGCATCAAAATGCTTTTACACACTATTTAAAAGATTAAACAATTCCTTCTCTCACTATTTAACCTTTAAGCACACATTAAAATTTTTTAATTTAATGAGCAACTTATTCCAATAAGTGCATATTTTAAGACTTAATTCTCATTTATACCTGATTGTTCAAAGTATGTGCACATTTACAAAATAGGGCAAATGTGATATTCACGTACACGTTATTATTCTCCTCCGTAACCCAGTTTTACTTCAAATTTAGGTTTGAATTCTTAGCAGTTTGATGGCTCTTTAATAAATACATGGAGAATGTAGGGAATTTGGTTCGTTTTACTCAACATTTGTGCATGCCTGTGAGCTAATTATGTGAGAATTCTCTAAAAACTCTTAAAGTGTAGGGATGTGGGGTAGTAACACGGGCAATAACTTTGCAAAATTGTTAAAAGATATGTGGCTTTAATATTTAAAGCAGCAGTATTTAGGCTACAATTAAGAGTATTTCCTTAAAAAGCAGAACCCTGCTTTATTCCCTACTAAAATCTCTTTAAAAATATATCCATACTATTACTGTTTGTACATTCTAAAAAAGTGAAAATTTAAGCCCTATGTAGCGAAGCTCAATACAAGCTCTCATAGATGTTAACTTGAACAGGACAATTTGGCAAGTGGCCCCCAACTCATTTTTGTGATGATATCTATTGATATCCATTGAAGACTTACTATAAGTAAACCATAAAGATGTAGCTATTAACATACTGTAATGTGCTTAGAACTTAGGTAATTTTGCTTCAGATGTATGCAGACATTCCAGAATATTCTTTTACCATCAAGTGAAAGCAATAAGAAAGAACACAAGGAAAATACATAGTTTCCATTTACCTGTATCGAATTCTACAAGCAGATTTAAATTTCAATTCCTTGTACATCACAGCATTTTGCCTACCTATTCTGCATAGTGGTGTACTCACTGACACAAATTCCCCAAATATAAGATTCTTAAAATGACTGTCTCTCACAACCACAAATACAGTCACATAACTCATTGCTGGTCTCTTACCTCACAGACATGGTTATCTCATGGTTATCTCCCCTTTTAGAAAGGGACCTTGAGAAATAAAATAATTGCAATAGATTGCAAACCATAAAAACATAATTCACAGTTATTCAATTTTAAATGCAATACATTTGTTTTTATTATTTTCTTAGTCTAAAACTATGGATAATTGCACTTTTAATGAAATATTTTAAGCTTACAGAAATTAGTTCTTTCAAGGGAAACTGTTTCAGTCTTGTGATGGTAATTTGTTCAAGGGATCATATACCCAATTGTGATTTGGAATCACCCAGAAGAACTTAAAAATAGGTATATATTTCCAGGAATGAATCCCATAGAATTCAAGATACCAGCTATGGGGTGGCGCCCGACATTCTATATATTTAATAAGCTCCTTTGGTATGTCTGCCAGGTGTGGGAACTGCCGGAAACCGAGATGTCTGATCTGACATGGAACATTGCCATTCTCCTTCCCTCAGGCTCTGTGGCTCTTACATTCACCAGCATGTTCCCTGGCCTAAGAGAGTGAATATTCCAAACAAGTTTGTGGTTCAAGAAAGTGCCAAGGAGCTTCTTGAGTGAGTTAGATCCTTGGTGGAACTTTTCTTAAGAGTGATCTATTTTTTTCTTTTACTTAATGTATTTCTAGTTATATGCTATAGATCCATTCTCACTCAATTGTTTTTGTAATACATATATTCTTATTAAGTTGGCAACTATAAATATTTCTTATTTTAATGAGATATTTCAAGCATACAAAAATATCCAATATATAGGCTCTAAGGTAACTAATTCTAGACTTCTAGATACACTATGAGGGCATATGAGTCCAAACATCATGCACAAATACTGGCTCTAAAGTTATTTTGTGCAAAAGGTGCATAATAACATTTTCTTACACTGGTCTGCTTTATTATTTTAATTAGAAAACTCTCATTGAACATGATAATTTAAAACAAAGTAAAATACTACCTAGATAAATAATGCCTTTTTTTGTAGAATACACAGTAGTTTTAAAAAATTTATACTTTTCCCCAACTTCTCTAGTTTTAAAATGATCCAACCTACAGAAAAGTTGAAATAATATAATAACATTGACTGTCCTTTCCCTAGACTTATAATTGTTTATCTACCCACTTCTGTCTGTTTACCTATCTATCTAACCATATGCACTCTTTATTTTGGCTTGCTAAACCATAAGAAAGAATTTGTAAGCATTAAAACTTTTATCTCTAAATATTTTGGTGTATATCTCCTAAGGAAAAGACATTCTCCTCTACGACCACAATACCATTATCACCCCTAAGAGAATAAAACATTAACAAAATATCCTCAAACATAAGTGTTATTTAAATTTCCCCCAATTATCCCCAATGGTTTTTTAAAAAAATTATCATAAATTCACAAATTATAGTTGTATATACTTATGGGGTACATAGTGATGTTATGATTTATGAATGCAATGTAGAATAATTAAATCAAGCTAATTAATATTAGTATATCCATCACCTCAAATATTTCTCATATTTGTGATAAACTTTTTGAAATTTATTCTCTTAGTAATTTTAAATTGTTCAATACACTATTATTATAATACAGTGCCATTATTATAATATATATGATATAATATATTATAATATAATATAATTGCACCACAGTGTGCAATAGATCTCAAAAACAAAGCAAAACAAACTTATTTCTCCTGTCATACTGAAGCTTTGTACCCTTTGACCATCATCTCCCTGTTCCTCCTACCCTCAGCATCTGGTAACCACCATGCAACTATCTGCTTCTGTGAGTTTCATTGTTTTAGATTTCATGAGTAAGTGATAACATGCAGTATTCATCTTTCTGTGCCTGGCTTATTTACTTAGCATAATGTTCTACAATTCCATTCATATTGTTGCAAATGACAAAATTTCTTTCTTTTTTAAGGCTGAATAGTATTTTCTTGTGGATATATAGCACATTTTCTTTATCCATTTATTCGTTGATGGATACTTAGATTGATTCCATAACTTGGCTGTGGTGAAGTGCTGCATTGAACACGGAAGTGCAGACATCTCTTAGACATACTGATTTCAGATCTTTTGGGTAAATACTCAGAAGTGGGTTTGCTAAATTCCATGGCAATTCAATTTTTGGTTTGTTGAGGAACTGCCATATAGTTTTCAGTAATGACTATGCTAATTTACATTCCTAGCAAGAGTACACAAGGATTCCCATTTCTCCACATCCTTGCCAGCACTTGTTATTTTTGGTCTTTTAATAACAGCCATTCTAGCAGGTAGAAGATAATATATCATTTTGGTTTTAATTTGCATTTCCCTAACAATTAATGGTATTGAGCATTTTTCATATGTCTGTTGAACATTTGTATGTCTTCTTTTCAGAAATGTCTACTCTGGTTCCTTGCCCAGTTTTTGATCAAATTATTTGTTTTCTTTCTATATAGTCATTTAAGTGCCTTGTATGTTTTGCATATTAACCCCTTATCAGATGTATGGCTTGCAAATATTTTCTCTCAATCTGTAGGCTGTCTCTTCACTCTGTTGTTTGTTTCCTTTATTGTGTAGCTTTTTATTTTGATGTAATCCCATTTCTTTTTGCTTTCATTGCCTACATTTTTGGGGCCAAATCTAAAAAATTATTGCCCAGATCAATGTTGTGTAGTTTTCCCCCCATGTTTTCTTTTAGTAGTTTGATAGTTTTAAGTCTTATGTTTAAGTCTTTAATCTATTTTGAGTTGATTTTTGTATATGGAATGAGATAAGAGTACATATTCTGGATATTAGCATTTTGTTAAATACGTGAATTGCAAATGTTTTCTCCCAGTCTGTAGTTTATATTTTCATCTCCTTAATAGGGTCTTTCACAAAGAAAAAGGTTTTAATTTTGATAAGGGCAAATTTGCCAATTTTTCCTTTTATTTTTCCTTTTATTTTTGGTGTCAAGTCTAAGAATTCTTTTCTTAGTTCTGTATCTTAAAGATTTTCCATGTTTTTTCCTAGACATTTCGTAGTTTTATGTTTTACAAGTCTATGATCCATTTTATGTGACAAGTTAATGTTTGTGTAGGATGTGATGTTTAGATTGAGCTTCATTTTTTATGTCTATGGATATCCAATTGCTTCTGCACCATTCGTTGAAAAGTTTCTTGTTCCTCTATCAAATTACTTATACTTCTTTGTAAAAAAAATCAATTCTGTGTATTTGGATGGGTCTATTTCTGGGTTTTCTATTCTATTCCATTGATCTATGTGTCTGTTCCTTTGTGAATAGCACACTGTCTTGATTCTATATCTATATAGTAAGACTTAATGCTTGTAGAGTAATTCCTCCCACACTATTCTTCTTTGTCAAGATCGTTTTAGCTATTCTTGATCCACGCCTTTACATATGAATTTTAGAATAAGCTTTCCTATGTCTACAAAAACCTTACTGGGATTTTGATAGGAATTGCATTAAACTAAAAGATAGATCAATTTAGGAAGAATCTCTATCTTTATTATGCTGAGTCTCCCAATCCATGAATAAGACGCATTTCTACAGTTATTTAAGTCTTTTTAAATTTCTTTTATCAGTATATTTCACCTTGCAGCATACAAATCCCAGGTATATTTTCTTAAGTGAATACCTAAGTGTTTCCTTCCTTTCTTTTTTTTTTCTTTTGAGTAATTGTAATTGGTATTGTGTTTTTAATTTTGGTTGCTGCGTGTTCATTCTTAGTATATAGAAAAGGGATTGATTTTTGTGTGTTGATCTTGTATCCTATGACATGACCTTGCCAAATTCACTTATTACTTCAAGGGTGCTTTTGTAGATAACTTGGAATTTACAGGGTAGACAGTTGTAGAAGTTGTTCTATTAATATTTCTTTCTTTACAATCTGTACGCCTTTTACTTATTTCTGTTGCATTATTGAGATGGCTAGATCTTCCAGCACTGTGTTGAGAGCAGACACCTTCACCTTGTATTTAATCTTCGGGAGGCAGCATTTAATTTTAGACTATTAAATGTAATGTTAGCTGTAAAATATATATATATACACACACACACACACACATACATATATTTATATAACAGATGCTGCTATAGACTGAATGTTTATGTCCTTCCAAACATCAATATGTTGAAATACTAAACCCTAATATGATAGTATTAGGAGGTGGGTCCTTTGGTAGATGATTAGGTCATGAAGGCATAACTCTCACAAATGGGATTAGTGCCCTTATAAAAGAAACCTCAGAGTACTCCTTTGCACCTTTCTGCCATGTGAAGACACAGTGAGAAGACAACACAACTGTTTATGAAGCAGAAAACAATCCTTCACCAGACACTAATGCCTTGATCTTGGGACTTTCCAGCCTCTAGAACTGCGAGAAATAGATTTCTGTTTTTTGTAAGCTACCCAGTCTATAGTATTCTGTTATAGCAGCCTGAATGGACTTAGACAAATGTTATATGTCAAATGGGTAGAATTATTATTTCGTCTTATTTTTCTGAGAGTGTTTTACCATGAAAGCAGTGAACTTTGTCAAATGTTTTTTCCATATTAATTGATAGGCTCTTGTGATTTTTCTTCTTAATCCTATTGATATGATAAATTACATTAACTAGTTTTCAAATATTGAACCAGCCTTCTTGTGTGGACATATTAGCTCTTTAATTGAAGTATAGAAACCACACTTCCTTTTATGTCCCTTTAGTCTCCCCTACTTTTAATTTTAATTGTCTTAAGTATCTCCTATCCATACACTAAACACTGCATCAAAAGGTTTTATAATTTTTACATCAATCATAAAATGTGATTAAAGAAACACATGAGGTGAAGGGTAGTCTATTTTGTTTACATTATTTTTATTGATTCAATTGTTCTTCTTCCCTTTCTGATGGTCCAAGTCTTTTATTTTCTTTTCGGATAGCCTCCTTTAGGCATTCTGTAGGAGTAGGTATGATAGCAACAATTTCTCTCAGTTCATCTGAGAATGTCTTTATTTCCCTTTTATTTCCCTTTGCTAAAGGTTAGTTCCGCTGGATATAGGGTTTGCAGTTGACAGATTTTTCTTTCAGCACCTGAAAAATGTGTTTCTTCCTTCTCACCTCCGTGGATTCAAATGAGAAATGTTCATTTGAATTGGTATTCCTCTATAAATAGTGCATTGTTTCTCTCCAACTGTTATAAAGTTTTTTTTTTATCTTTGTCTTTAATTTTCACAAGTTTAATTACGAGGTGTTTTAGTGTGGATTGCTTTAGCCTATTCGGATTTGACTCAGCTTCTTGAATCTGTAGGTTTTTGACTTGCCAATTTGGGAAGTTTACAGCATTATTCTTTGAATATTTTCCCAGCTCTGCACTCTTTCTCCTCTCCTTGAACACATATGATATGGGTGTTAGATCTTTTGTTATTGTCCCACAAGTAGTTCTTGAGGATCTCTTGATTGTTTCAGGTTCCATTTCTTTTCTGTTGTTCAATTGAGTACGTTCTATTGATCTGTCTTCAAGTTCACGGAGTCTGTCCTTTTTCATTTACTTTACTATCGACTCCAGCCAGTGTTCTTTTGATTTTAGTTGCTACATTTTTCAGTTATCGAATTACAATCTGGTTATTTTTCTACCTTCTTTTTCTTTTTATTGCTGGAACTTTTTAACTTTTTTATTTGTTTCAAGATAATTCATAGTTGTTTTATCATTTTTATCATTTTATCTGGTGAAATGCAAGGAGTTTGGGAGCGGGAGTTTGTACTGTATGGTAAGGAATGACAATGAAGGAGTGTTGAAAGAATTTTAATTTTATTCTAACCATAATTAAAAACACTTAGAGAGCTGTAAAAATCAAGCTGGTAGACTCTATGATTCTACTGAAAAAGAGCACTTCCATTGCTTTGCGAATAATGAATACAGTGAGAGAAGCTGGAGTAGGAACAAAGAAACAGGGGACTAGGCAGTAGTTTAGGAGAAAGACAACTATTGCTCAGACATGGGTGGTAGCTTTGGAGGTGAGAGAAATGAAAGGATTCTCAACATATTTGAAGAACTTGCTGATAACTTGTACGGGGAGTGTGAGAGAAAGAGATGGCTCCAAGATAAGGCCAAATGTTGGGTTTGGGTGCCTAAGTGATTAGTACTGACTCTATCTGTAATGGAGAAAAACTGAAGGGTTTAGTTTGGAAATTAATTTAGAGATGCTCATTGAACATCGAAGTGGAATTTTGAAAAAGGCATTCAAATACATAAATATGGAGTTCCAGGTTGAAGTTAAGGCTGGAGCTTTAAATTTGGGGGTCATTGTCTATTAGAGAGCATTAAGGACATGGGTCTGTGTTACTTCGCTTTAGGAGGAAGTATAGGCAGAGAAGATAAAATGGCTGTGGACCAACTCTTGGGTTTTTATATCTTTATAGGTCTAGTAGAGAAGAGAAAGTTAGGAAACAGTTGAAACATGTAAATATACCAGTATAATTTCTTCTCTGGGACAAGAACAGAAGATGGTTAATAGGGGAACAGGATATAGATCCCTGTGGATGATCCATTCAGAGGACTCTCTTGGAATTGGCTGTGGCCAACCATGTTCCAAAGAGTGGGTAAAACAAAAGACAGACAGGCTGGCAATCTAAGGAGACGATACCTGGAGTGGAACAGATATCACACATCTGACTACTAAAGTACAGTTGCTAAGTCAAGAGCAATGAGATTCACACAATTTACAAGGTTGTAACAGGGAGGTGGGTCAGAGCAGGAACAGAATAGGTGAGACCCTTGCAATAAATTAAAGTAAATAGCACAAAAAAGTTTTAAATTATAATTAATTATGAAGAATAAAGCTGAAATGGCTTACAACACAACTAAGCTAATCTCTGTTAAATTTTTTAAATAAACAAATACATGCACATTGTTAGAAAACGCAGATTGTACTAGAAAGAATAAAGTTCATTCTTTCAACTTACATTCATTCAACAAGGAATTATCAAGTGTTTTTGTATATGCCAGTTTCTGTATTTATCTGTATTATGTGCTGGAGGCAGCAATGAAGAAAGCTTAGCTTTGATTTTGGAGCTTACAAAAAAGCCCTTTATCTACAGTTCCCTGCCCCAAAGAAAATAAAACATGTTAACAAGTAGAATGACTATTATTAAAATGACAAAAATAACAGATTCTGGGGATGATGCTGAGAAAAGGGAACTTACATACACTGTTGATAAGAGCATAAATTAGTACAACCACTGTGGAAAACAGTCTGGAGAGTTCTCAAAAAACTAAAATAGAGCTACCTGCAATCCCACTGCTGGGTATTTATCCAAAGAAAAGGAAATCAGTAGATCAAAGGGATAACTGCATTCACATGTTTATTGCAGCACAATTCAAAACAACAAATAGATATGGACTCAGTCTAAGTGTCCATCAAGAGATGAATGGATAAAGAAAATGTGGTACATATACACAATGGAATGCTATTTGGCCATTAAAAAAAAGAACGAAATCATGTCTTTTGCAGCAACATGGATTAAACCGGAAGTCATTATGTTAAGTGAAATAAGCCAGGCACAAAAAGGCAAATACTGTATACACTCACTCATATATTTGAGCTAAAAACCTTGATTTCATGGACATAGAGAATAGAATGATAAATAACAGAAACTGGGAAGGATGGGTAGGTGGGAGAGGGAGATGAAGAGAAGTTGATTAATGGGTACAAATATACAGTTATATAGAAGAAATAAGTTCTAATGTTTGATAGCAGAATAGGGTGACTATACTTAGCAACGATATTTAATATTTTATGTATTTTAATGTAACTAGAGGAGAGGACTTGAAATGGTGCCAACACATAGAAATGATAAATACTCAAGGTGATGGACACCTCAAATCTGCAGTCTCCAAACCCTGGGTGGTGGACTGGTACCAGCCTGAGGCCTGTTAGGAACCAGGCTGCACAGCAGGAGGTGAGTGGCAGGTGAGCAAGCAAAGCTTCATCTGTATTTGCAGCTGTTCCCCATCACTCACCATCCCCCCATCCCAATCCATGGAAAAACTGTCTTCCATGAAATTGGTCCCTGGTGTCAGAAAGGTCGGGAACCTCTGCCCTAAATAACCTCACTTGATTATTATACATTCTATGCGTGTAAGAAACACTCACATGTACCCCATAAATATGTAAAAGATTGTATATAGGTAAAATTAAAGAAAAAAGTTAACAAGTTTTGGTGCATCTCTGGAAAAAAACAAATAAAATCCACAAATACTAACGTGTATATACATATGTATGTATAAATATGCAATATGCTTATTTTAGAAATTTTCTTTCCACGGCAATGTTAGTATACACTCTCTTTAGTTCTTTATTTTTTTTGTTCATTTGATACTATATTTTAAGAGCTCTTCAAAATGCCATGGCAGATCTACTTAATTTGTTTTAATGGAAACCTTATGTTCCATTATGTGGCTGTACCAGGTTTTATTTAAGCAATCCACACTTGCTAGACACTCAGAGATTTTTTCCACAGATTTTTGCTGCTAGAAATAATGTATGTAGCACCCCAATTCATATATTAAGCATACAATTGCAAGTGTTCTCTATCTGTGGAGTAAATTCCTAGCAGTGAGATTATTGAATTAAATGGTTGTCTCCACTTTTTAATTAATCAAAAGGCATTGAAGATGCTCATATAAAAGAAACAAATTCTTTCTGAT
>RJWJ010045361.1:0-11778 GCA_004363605.1 Indri indri
GTATATCTCTATCAAAGCTCTTGGGTCACCGGGTGTATTATAAATGAGCAGTAATATTTGAAAGGAACCTTTCTTCTGAGCAGCAGGTCTCAACAGTTGGCTTAAACTATTCAGCAAACCATGCTATAAACAAATGTGCTATCATCCAGGCTTTGTTGTTCCATTTAGAGAGCACAGGCAGAGTAGATTTAGCATAACTCTTAGGGGCCCTAGGATTTTCAGAATGGCTACTGAGTACTGGCTTCAACTGAAAAGTCATCAGCTGCATTAACCCCTAACAAGAGAGTTATCCTGTCCTTTGAAGATTTGAAGCCAGGCGTTGACTTCTCCGCTCTAGGTATAAAGGTCCTAGAGGCATATTCTTCTGATTCAAGGCTATTTTATCTACACTGAAAATTGTTGTTTAGTGTACTTCATCAATGATCTTAGCTAGATCTTCTGGATAACTTGCTGCAGCTTCTATATCAGCCCTTGCTGCTTTACCTTGCACTTTTAAGTTATGGAGATGGCTTCTTTCTTTGAACCTCATGAACCAACCTGTTAACTTCCAACTTTTCTTCTATAACTTCCTCATCTCTCTCGGCATTCATAGAGTCGAAGATTTAGGGCCTTGCTCTGGATTAGGCTTTTGCATAAGGGAATGTTGTGGCTGGTTTGAGCTATCCAGACCATTCAAACTTCCTCCATATCAGCAATAAGGCTGTTTTGCTTTTTTATCATTCACATGTTTACTGCAGTAGCACTTTTTTCTCTTTTTTTAAGAGATGGGGTCTCACTCTGTCACCCAGGCTGATGCACAGTGTCGCGATCATAGCTCACTGCAAACTCCAACTCTTGAGCTCAAGTGATCTCCTACCTCAGCCTCTCAAGCAGCTAAGACTATAGGCATATGCCGCCACACCTGGCTAATTTTTAAAAATAAAGACAGGGTCTTATTACGTTGCCTCGTCTGGTCTCAAACTCCTGTCCTTAAGCGAGCCTCCTGCCTTGGCCTTTCAAAGTGTGGGGATCACAGGCATGAGCCATCGTGCCCAGCCTGGAGTAGCACTTTTAATTTACTTCAAGAGATTGTCCTTTACATTCAAAACATGGTTAAATATTTGGCATAAGAGGCCCAGCTTTTGGCCTATATCCCCTTTTGACATAACTTCCTCAGTAAGGTTAATCATTTATAGCTTTTGATGAAAAGAAAGTAAAAGACCTCTGACTCTTTCTTTCATTTGAACACTTAGAGGCCACTATAGGGTTATTAATTGGCCTAAATTCAATATTGTTGTGTCTCAGGGATAGAGAGGCCCAAGGAGAGGAAGAGAGATGGAAGAATAGCTGGGCAGGAGAATTATCAGAACACACCCAACATTTATCAATTAAGGTCACTATCTTTTATGATCACATGGTGCACAGTACCCCAAAACAATTACAACAGTAATATCAAAGATTAAGGATTATCATAAAAGATATGATAATAATGAAAAAGTTTGAAATATTGTGAGAATTACCATAACGTGACAGAGACACAAAGTAAGCATGTACTGCCGGAAAAATGACACTCCTAGACTTGCTCAATGCAGGGTCACCACAAATCTTCGTTTTTAAAAAATGCAGCATTAGCAAAGAGCAATATGATGAGGTATGCCTGTACACACTTTATGGGCACCGTTTAGAAACTGCCATAGTTGTTTAGGTCTTTGAAACGGTGTAAAGTTTCACTGGTTAATAAAATTTTGAAAGAAAATGTTTAGTACTTCTGTACAAATAGCACTTATAATGCTTTACAACACATCTGTTGTTGCTGCTCTGATGAAGAAACTCAATAGAGCCCTAACTTACTGTATTTTATAAAGGCATGGTTTGGCACCAAACACTTGCCATGGCACCTTCTTCCAAGACAACTACAATGGCAATATGAACTAGTACCTTTTCCGAGATTTTGTTCAGAAAAAGAAAAATACAAAGACCTCTTCTACTGGGACGTTCACTGGCTTTCCAGAAGTAGTTGATTAAACTTGAGCCAGGAGGTTTACTCTTTTAGAGAGACAGGAAGACCATTCTAAAAACAAGTTGCAGGAGGGAATTTATACATAATTTGACTTAGGTAGCAGTTTACTGGGTCATACAGATAAGGCAAATTGTTTGACTCACAATCACTATAATGAATGCTGCCCCCAAATGATAAACTCTTTGGCCAAGTTACATCCCTGAAAGAGAAGAGTAAAGCTGAACAACTATGTGACTCTTTCAGTATGTGAGGAAAGCTTTTTTGTACTCAAAAAAAGTAAATAAACTTTGTCAATTTTTCTGCAAGCAAAAACCTGCAAATGCTAGGAAACACTGAGGAATTCTTGTGTTTTGTTCGAACAATCATAAAATTGAAACATGAATTCATAAATTTCTTGCTTACATAGAAAGCATCAATAAAGCAGACTCTTGCCAAAAAGCTTATTTGACTTGGAAAAAGACAACTTTATTTAGCTGAATTATAATATTCCCTTGCAAAAGGCAAAGTAAGACATGGACTCTGGTTAGTTATAACATATTTTTGAGAGTCAGAATTTTCAACACCTGTTAGTGGCAAAGGTCAGAATTGTTTCACCCTCACCCCAAAGACTGCCATAGTTTCAATTTTTCATTAAAATTTACATTTGAGTAGAATAAAATTTTACTATTTGTTCTAGATGGACAATTTATATTTACTACAATAGGGGGCAGGAATAGTCATTGACCTTTACATGAATAAACTTTTATATGAAGAAACAAGACACAGATATATACGTCGGGGTAAAGACTGCTTTTAGACTCTATATAAAGAAAATAAATTTTCTTTTTCTTTTATTTTTTTTCTATTTTTTTGCTTCGAACCAAACTCTATCCTAGCACAAACACATTCTCAGTATAACCAAATAAACAATGTATAAAAATGCACGTTACCACTTATGTGAATAGCTGTTCTTTCAAAATGTAGTGACCTCAAAATTTTTTATTTAGGCCTTGCAAAAAAGCAAATTTCTCTATTATCTCCTCTTGTAGAAAGGTGTATTTAGGGGTTTGTATTTTAAATTTAAGTTAATCAATTCTGTTTGTCAGTAACTCTGATAAAAGATGAGGCATTATGAAGTCAAAAGTAAGTTAAACGATATGTGTAACTTCTCTAAGATTTATTCATGGGCTGTCAAGACTATAAAAAAGCAGAGATAAAAATGTTTTTTACATTAAATTCAATAATTCTTGAAAAAAATCTATAATGCAAAAAACTTCAGGTAAATGAAGAAAAGTAGTTAAAAGTAAGCAAAATAAAATTCAAAGAATTACAGTTTAATATTACAAAAAAATTTTTTTTTAATTGAGACAGGGTCTCACCCTGTCACCCAGGCTAGAGTGCAGTGGCATCATCATAGCTCACTGAAACCTCAAATTCCTGGGCTCAAGTGATCCTCTTGCCTCAGCCTCCCAAGCAGATGGGACTATAGGGGTGTGCCAGCATGCCCAGCTCATTTTTGTATTTTTTCATAGAGACAAGGTCTCACTCTTGCACAGGCTGGTCTTGACCTCCTGATGTCAAGCAATCCTATGACCTCAGCCTACCAAAGTGCTAGGATGACAGGCTTGAGCCACCATGCCCAGCTTAAAAAAAAAATTTTTTTTAGAGATGGGGTCTCACTATGTTGCCCAGGCTAGAGTGCAGTGGCTATTCCTAGGCACGATCATAGTGCACTACAGCCTTGAACTCCCGGTCTCAAGTGACCCTTCTGCTTGAGCCTCCTGAATAGCTGGGACTACAGGCTCTTGCCAACACAGCTGGCTTAACATAATAACATCTTAAAACATAGGCTCACTTACACTATTAAAGTGAGTAAACAGTTAAATATTCTTAATCACTTTATATATTTCTAGTTAGAAGTAATTCAGAATAAAATTTCAATAGAAAATTCAACTACCTAAAATGTGTTATCATTCAGTACTAAGAGTCTATGTATATATAAACACAATCTCATCCTTACATTTTCATTTCTTTCCTTTTTTTAAATATTTTTATTGCTTACCAGGTTTTGGTTTCACAAGCCCCACAGCAAGAATAGTCTCACTAAGTCCATCGAAATAGGCAAGGTCTCCTCTGTCAATAAATGAAGAAAAACATGTTATACATATAAAGAAAACAAAGTTCTTATCATACAATGCTCCTTATTAGTGAAATAAAATTAGACACAGATGAAAGCCAAATATATTGTTACAAAAAGAGAAGAAAGAAAAGAGATAGACACTGAAAGAAAAGAAAAAACCAGCAAATACAATTGTTTCAGTTCCAAGACCCAAGAACAAAGATCTGCGTAAGGCTAAGCATGAATTGTTACAGAAAAACAGGGAATGCTGCTTCTCATTCTAACTCCCCCTACTGGGCTACAAGATCAAGTATCAAATAACATCAATCTACCGCTGGCGCAGGGGCAAGAATGTGGAGAGGACAATCTCAGAAGGATGGGCTCACAGGGAAAGCCTAAGGCTGAAGGTGAAACAGACATATCAAGAAAAAATCTCCAGTAACCCAACTTGCCCCCTAAGCACAAGGTAATTCTAAAGAAATTTAAAATCTGTGTTGCCCTGAGACAGCAACAACAAAACCCAAACTCAGCTCAACTCCTGACATGTAAAAAGTCAACTTCCTGACAATAAAGGGCTACCTACTATATCTTACCAAACGTATCATTTCTAAGAATAAATGCTACTTACTACACAGTACCTACTGTCCTACACATGATGTCTGGCTTCCAATCAAAAATTATGAGACATAAGAAAGAAAAAGGCCAGATGCAGTAGCTCACGCCTGTAATCCCACCACTATGGGAGGCCAAGGCAGCAGGACTGCTTGAAGCAAGGAGTTTGAGACCAGCCTGAGCAACATAGCAAGACCCTGTCTCTAAAAAAAAAAAAAAAAAAAAAAAAAAAAAAAAAAAAAAAAACAAAATTAGAAGGGGTGGTGGTACATGCCTGTAGTCCCAGTTACTTAGGAAGCTGAGGCAGGAGGATCACTTGAGCCCAGGGGTTTAAGGATGCAGTGAGCTATGATGATGTCACTGTACTCTAGCCTGGGTAACAGAGCAAGACCCTGTCTTGAAAAAAAAAAAAAAACCAACAAGGGAAAAAACCCCCCAGTGTCAAGAAACAAAGACAGAACCAGACTCAGCTATCACTCCAAACTATTAGCAAGAAATTTAAGATAACTACGATCAGTATATTACAATCTCTAATGGAAAAATGATCTAACGGACACATATGCATAAATAGGTAAAGAATTTCAGCAAAGAGATAAAAATTGTAAGAAAGAAGCCAACGAAAATGTTGGAAATAAAAAGTACAGAATAGAGACAAAGAATATCTTATAAGGATTTATCAGTAGACTTGACATAGCTGAGAAAATAATTAGTAAACCTGAAGTTAGATTAACAGAAATTGTCCGAATTGAAACAGAGAAAAAAAGAGTGGAAAAATAAAAATAGAACAGAGTATCCAAAATCAGTTAGATAACATGGAACGGTATAACAAAAGTGCAAATGAAAATTGTAAAAGAAGAAGGCAGAGAAGGGGGCAGAACAAATATTTAAAGATAACAGCTGAAAATTTTTCCAAAAATATCGAAAGACATGAAACCAAAGATCAAAGAAGCTCAGAGACACCAAGCAAGATAAATACCAGGGGGGAAAAAATACAATTTAGACTTTGAAGTAAGCTTCTAGTCATCCTGAAAGGGCCATGCAAACAGGAAGAAAACATCTAAATGGTAACTTATGTGGACCATATTCTCCCATGTCATGGCATTACATAGGCCCCTTTGATACTGGCGCAGCCTCTTGAAGCTAAGTTGGGGGCTAAAAAATAAACAAGATTACATTTCTATCATCCAGATGAAATTATGATTTATAATAGAAAGCTAACTGAATAACTGAAATTAAGTCTAAAATTTTTACAGAATTGAATTTGTGGAATAAAGATTTATACCCAGTACTTATGATTATTAAGTATATTATTCCCATAAGTACATTCTTCAAATAATTTTTCTTTAAATGAGTTGTAGTTTAAACACACAGTGCTATAGACCAAATGTTTGTATCTTCCTAAAATTCATGTTAATCCCTAACTCCTGGCAGCTCATGCCTGTAATCTTAGCACTTTGGGAGGCTGAGGCAAGAGGATTGCTTAAGGCCAAGAGATTGAGACCACCCTGGGCAACAGAGAGACCCCATCTTTACAAAACAAAAAAAAAACTAGCCAGGTGTGGCGGTGCACACCTGTAGTCCCAGCTACTTAGGACTATGATGATACCGCTGCACTGTAGCCCGAGTGACAGAGATCATGTCTCAAAAAAAGAGAAAGAGTGAGAAAAAAAAGGAGACCCAAAGAACTCCCTCATCCTTTCTGCCATGGGAGGATAGAGTGAAATGACGGTTATCTACGAACCTGATACTGGGTCCTCATTGGACCACGAGAAATTAATTTCTGTTGTGTATAAACCACCTAATCTATGGTATTCTGTTATAGCCACTCAAATTAAGACAAAAAGTAAGGTTGGACTGTTTGTTCCTTGTGGGCAGGGACCACATTTATCTCATTCAGTATTGTCTCTAGCACAAGAACACTGTCAGATGCACTGTTGTTATATACGATCAATAAATATCTGTTAAATGAATGAAAATGTTGGATGTGAATAGAAATTTAAAGTGAAACCCCTTTTTAAAGAAAATGATTATTCTCACATTAATTTATTTTGCATTGGCTTCTTTTGAAGAGATACATACCTAAATAGAAAGGTTTTATTCTTTAGTATAAAAATGAGTATGTTACTGTAACACAACAAACTGGGGCAACGTTCAGGGTACAAGAACAAATCACAACCACACATCACTGTGATTATAACATTTCGACAATAAAAATGGCCATGATGATTTCTAGTAAAAAAACAGAAATGGTTTAAGTTACAAGCACAAGTTTTCATTTAGTTTCAATTTTGATTCAATGATACAGTGTTTAGGCAGGGCGCGGTGGCTCACGCCTGTAATCCTAGCACTCTGGGAGGCCGAGGCGGGCAGATTGTTTGAGCTCAGGAGTTCGAGACCAGCCTGAGCAAGAGGCCCCATCTCTACTAAAAAAGAAAAATAGAAAGAAATTATCTGGACAACTAAAAATATATAGAAAAATTTAGCCGGGCGTGGTGGCGCATGCCTGTAGTCCTAGCTACTTGGGAGGCTGAGGCAGTAGGATCGCTTGAGCCCAGGAGTTTGAGGTTGCTGTGAGCTAGGCTAATGCCACAGCACTCACTCTAGCCAGGGCAACAGAGTCAGACTGTCTCAAAAAAAAAAAAAAAATGATACAGTGTTTAATGCATGTATGTGTTTCTAAAAAGCACATTAATTACTCAGGGGAAAGAGTAACATCTTAAATCTGTGGGCCTTCCTATGGTTATCCTAAGTTCTCAGCTAAGGATAATTGAGAACTGGAAGTAAAACAAAATTTATTTCTAAAAAGCCAAGAGGGAGATAGATCATCAACTCAATATGCTTATTTAAGCAAGAGTGCCTTGGACCTTCACTCAGACTCTATTTTATACATTTAATTTACATATAAAGTCAAATTCACAAAATGACAACAAAACTGTTAAGTTACTTCAAGGAAAACAGATCTTTAAAAATATCAAATCATCTTTTGATGAATTACCAACATAGTATCTTTACTACAAAGTAAGAGCTTGGGACCTAGACCCCGGATACTCAAAGATTGTACCTAAACTAAGGGCATCATCTGGGAGCTTCTTACAATGCAGACTCTTGGGCACTTGGACTACTAAAAACACTTAAAAACACACTAAATCCACATCTTAACATCCACAGATGACTGGTATATATATTGAGAAGCACTGACCAGACATTTCATGCTTGAAAGATAAATCAGGCAGCTTCTAATGAGTAGAACACTAGCCACAAGAAAGGTTATCTACTAATAGCACTAAAGCAATGCAGCCTTAAATACATACCCATCCTCATAGTTCCACATGAATATGTCACTATCAATTGTAAGCCAAGCTCTGCTGATAGGTGGGAACACGCCCATCATGCAGTTACACTGCATATCTGAGGTAGTGTGGATGTAAGGTATAAAGAGTTCAATCTCATTTTTTTAAACTTTTTTCAATAGCTTTTTTTTTTTTTTAGCAAACCCATTCCTCAGTATCAAGTTTTTTACTTGAAATTTATGATTAAGAAATTGTGATCTGTCCACTCTTTAAAAGAACAAAGTATCCATATACTTAAATGTAGTTTCAATAAAACTCTAAAACGAACTCACATACAATACACTAAGTAAACATAAAAGAAGGATTACAATAATGAAAATACCAGTTGTAACATTTTTCAGTTAAACACTAAGTAATAAATAGGATACGTCCAAACTGTTCAACAAGTTCAGGTGGGAGAGGAACTCTTCTGATAGAACTGATCTCTGGAAGGTTGGGTACGGACAGCAAACCAGGTCCTTGTAGAGGATAATCCATATCTGACATGCCTGAAACAGTGGGATTATCTGCAAAAAATAAAATGAAGCATTTATTTATAATAATAACGTACTGCTCATCAACTGGGCATATAGAAGCGTTGAAACAAACTAATGGAAAAAACCGAAATTGTGTGTATGGTGGTTCTAAAAGTAGAGAGAATCAAGTACTTGTGACCTGACACAAAGCAGGTGTGAAACAGTCCATTGTTAAGGTGGGAGCAGTTACTGGTTTCAGCCTTGAAAGGAAAGTTATCTTTCACAAAGACTTGCTCCACAACAAAGGAAATGTTTAGTTTTAATAATTTAGTGTTTTTCTATTATTTTCCTAATCTGAAATGGGAAAATATAAATGCTTTGGGATTCAAAGAAAATAACAAGGGGCAGACAAAATATTGTTGAGGGAAAAACAGCTTATTGCCTATCTTAAAACTTTTTTTTTTTTAAAAGAGGCAGAGTCACAATCTGTTGCTCAGGCTAGAGTGCAGGGGCACAATCATAGCTCACTGCAACCTCTAACTTCAGGGCTCACATCATCCTCCACACTACCTAGGACTACAGGCACATGCCACCATGCCCAGCTAATTTTTTTAGAATTTTTTTTTTTTGTACAAATGGGGTGTCCCTATGTTGCCCAGGCTGGTCTCAAACTCCTAACCTCAAGCGACCCTTCTACCTTGGCCTCCCAAAGTGCTAGGGTTATAGGCGTGAGCCATCTAAACATTAATTAACATGATCCATACCTTTTCCCTATAGATTTCTCCCCCAGACCAATAAGACCAATGCAAATAATACCACACAAGCAATACCTCAGTGGGGAGAAAAACCAGACTGCTCTATAATGTATTCTTATTGAGTTGAGCAACCTTTCTCTTGCTTTAAGACTCAGATCACTAAAGACAGGAAGAAGTAGGTTGGTCTACTCAGCCAGTCCCAGTCCTGAACAAGGTGTTCTTCAGACTTCTCTGATGACCTAATTATCCCAGGCACCTTTTCGAGTTCTCTCTAGAGTACAAAGATTTTGGGGAAAACTGACATATAAAACAATTTTTTTGTGTATTATGGAAATTTAAAAAATATACACCAGTAGAGAGAAAAATACAATCAATTCCTAAGTGCTGATTACCCAGCTTCAACAATTACCAATAAATGTGCCCAATCATGTTTCATTTATATTACCATCCGCTCCTTCCCCAACAGGTTCTTTACAAAGCAAATCCAGAGATCTCATTTAATCCTAAAACATAGTTTGAAGAGAACACTGCACATGTTAAATGGAAGTGCAAGCACAAAGTTAAAATGGAATAACCTTAGCAAGGACGGGAATGGTTAAGAAAGGTTTCAAAGAGAAACCAAAGACTTTCACATGGAGTCTGGAAGAATTTTGTCAGGAAAAGAAGAAGAACATTCCAAAACATGATAAAGAGCAAAATAAAATCCTGAAGAGGTGCTTCTTATGGAAAACATGTTAAGTTTACTGTAACTGGACCAAAGGGTGGAGAATAGGATGGAAAAGAAGGGGAAGAGATTAGGTTGAAGAGGCAGGGATCAGATATGTAAGAGGAGGACCGGAATGTATGGACTCTTTTTACATCTTGCTTTCAAACCTAAGGAGGCCAAAGTGAGTAGTGTTCAAGTTAATAGTTGCTAATAGGCCAATCAAGTCTCATAAGACAAGCCATTGGTAAGTAGCTGTAAAGAACAAATATTATCTTTGTTTCTGTCATTTCTGATTACAAATCTATCAGTTAAAGCTTTTTATCAATTCTCAGAGATGTCTTTTAGGGTTACAATGTACATATTATCCTAGATTACCTTGGTTCTCCCTCAACAAAATCTCGTCTCTATTTCTTACACTTCTCTGCTTTTCTCCAAACTCCATCTCAAAAAAGTGTCACATTTTTCTAGCATTTGATGTAATTCCATAAGCCTTGAGGAGCTCATCATAATTTAAAACCGTTAAACGAATTACTTTCCAGTCTCCTCTCTTTTGTTGACACATACTCTGACTTAGCCTCCCTGTGCATCAACATTGCTGCTTTCCTTGTTTTCTTCCTTTACTCCACTAGTTGTTATCTTAACACCTCCCAGCACTTCATATTACACTAACTCTACACATAGTAAAGCATATTTTTGAAAGAATGTGGTAAATTTCCAGATTAACTTCGTTTGCCCTTACGATTTACTCAAACATTAACACGAGGACTGAACAAGGATGGGACTTGGATCAAGAGATGCTTCTCATCTGGCCTTAGCGATAAACACAGGGGAGCAGTGAAAAGCTCATTAGGGTTAGGGTCTTCCCTCTTTCTATTCCAACTAGAAGCCTGCTCTTCGCCCTTGCTCTCTCAAGTCTCTACAATGAAGAAAGTAAAGACAAGAAAAATATTGAAAATAGTCTGTTTTGTTCTTTAATAATGCAGCAAACGGCGCCCTAATTCTCAGGATGTCCTCGCCCATACCAATCCTGGGGGTAAGGACCAAGTAGTCAGGCGAGAGTCTTTTCGGCTGAGAAAAGAGAGTCACCAACTGGACACCAATCACTCACTTGGTGCAGGCACCATGAGCAGCTCGGAAAGGTCCGGGTACATGCGGTCGTCTTGCAACTGACGGTCGATGAGCCGCCCCGCATTTTCCAGAGCCTCCTGCAGGGCTGCGGCCGACGTGGAGGCCGGCATCACCGCGCCCAGCAAAGACGACGGCATCTCGAAAATCTTAGACACCAGGGTCAGGAAAAAGTCAAAACCCAAGGAGAAATAAGAAAGGACCCAAAAAATCAGCCCAGATCCACGACTTAGGGCGCGCGCGCCAAACGAGGATCGCGGCGCCTCATCATGACGCACTTCCGGTTCATCGGAGAGGGAACTGGGAGATGCAGTTCTGAAACTGGGAAGAGGCAGCTGTTAAAGGGGCTGGACGTTGGGGATAGGGCGAAGGGGGCAGGAGGTGTTTTCGAGGGGGATAAGGGTTAAGGGGTTAGGAAGGGGGAAATAGGAGGCGTGGTCTAAGGAAGGAGGAAGGGAAGGGGAAAGGGGAGAGACCAGAGGAGGGACTGAGGAAGGGACGGGGTCGGGTGGGGAGGGGATGAAGGACGGAGCAGGGACGGGGTAGGTGGGACCCGGGTAGTGCAGCGGGGTGCGGAGTCAGCTCTGGTTCCGGTTGTTTTGGCGCGTGCTCGACCTTCGGCCTCGAACCTCCCACGTCAAAATCCCCCAACTGCAAGTGTTTAAGAGTACGCGCATC
>RJWJ010045362.1:0-11780 GCA_004363605.1 Indri indri
ATCGAAAACTTACATCCACACAAAAACCTGCACACAAATACTCATAGCAGCTTTATTCATGATTGTCAAAACTTGGAAGCAACTGAAACGTCCTTGAGTAGATGAATGGGGAAGAAACTGGGGTACGGCCACAGAATGGAATATGATTCAGAGCTAAAAAGCAATGCGCTTATCAAGCCATTAAAGACGTGGCGGAAACTGAAATGCATATTACTAAGTGAAAGAAGCCAATCTGAAAAGCCTACATATTGTAATGATTTCAACTTACATAACATTCTGGAAAAGGCAAAACTGTGGATACAGTAAAAATATCAGTGGTTGCCAAGAGTTAGGGAGTGAATAGGCACAGAGAATTTCAGAGCAGGAGAGCTATTCTGTGTGATATTACAATGGTAGATGCATGTCATCAAACACCTGTCAAAACCCACAGAATGTACACCACCAAGAGTGAACCCTCATGCAAACCGTGGACTGTGGGTGATAACACGTGTCAGTGTGGGTTCATTGACTATAACCGGTGCAATATGTGGATACCGAGGGAGGCTATACAGGTAGCAGAGGGCACGTGGGAGTTCTGTTCTTTCTGCTCAGTTTTGCTGCGAACCAAAAACTGCTCTAGGAAAATAAAGTCTGTTTTTTAAAAAGAGGAAAGAATGAATCAGTATAGAAGTAAAAATTAAGAAAATAGGAACAGCAATAAAAGTGTAGACCATCCATAAAACCAAGATTTTTTAAAGTGGTGTGATCAAGAGTGCTAGCTGAAAAAAGACTTCTGAACTTTCTAAAAATGACTCTAACAGTACAAACATATACTTATACCAAGCGTGTCTGTCATTACTCATCCAGAAATAGCGTCATTTCAGCAGAGAAAGGCAGGGAGCGAGGGCTACTGCCAGATCCTGATGAAGAGCACAATGACAGAATTGTCTCCTAATTTGAAACATTTGGAGAAGGAAGCCTATTCGAATGAAATACATTCAATATACTAGAGTCAAAATCAGAGAACGATTTCGTTTTAAACGTTTGGTGGAAAACGAAGTGCAATTTTAAAACCTTTATTTTAACCGAGTGCTTCCAGAAAACAGCTTTCTCTTCTCACAAAAAGACGACTAGTGTCGTCTCCAAAATGGTTTTGAAGCAAAAAATAGGAAAGTAAATAAACAAATGATTTCGAAGCCCTCGATTAACTCCGTTTTACAGAATACTGGTGACGTCCTCATTTTATCTGCAATTTTATCCGGAATTCGATCTCCCAAAACTTCTCTTTAAAAAGATGAAGGCACACCATGGAAAGGAAGCAATTCTTTCCTCCCAAAACGCTTCCATTGCCCCCACCTCCAGCCAGGACGACGTCTGTGGACGCAGAACTGCAGCTTGGCCCTGGCGCGGTTGTGAAGTCCGCTGACAGCACAAGCCAGCCGTTTGGAACAGAAAGGCCCAGATCTAATAAAACGGTGATTCGCTGCTGAACTTTCCCGAAAAGAAAAGAAAAGAAGCAAAGTCACAGAAGAAATCAGGCAAAAGAAAGCGCAGCCTGTGAAAATTCTCGGGCCGGACGGTGTCTAAGGCTTCTTTGAACTTGACCTCCACCGCAGGCTCGCTCGCGTTGCCGAACAGCTGCTGCCCCCTCGTGGACAAGCGAAAGAGCTCGTCCCACGGACCGATTCTGCGTCACACATGCATGTCCTGTCTTTTCTCTCTTACTGCATAGTAAAAAGAAAACGGCATCAGAACGACATGTATTTCTTATAGAGAAGACCCATTTTTCTTGATATGTAATTTTCCTTTAAAACGACGAGGTCAACTTTTGACAATCATGGTATTGTATAGCACATTCATACAAAAGGAATAGAGAGTCTCATTTTATGTGATTATTACTTGGATTTTGATACACCATGTAGTCAACTTCTGTTCCCCAAACCGTGCAGAGAAATAGCCTGATACGACAGGCTACGATTCTGCCCCGAACACGTGCTTTACAAAGCCAATGCTAAATTTCAAAATATAGACAACAAAATTGAGTTTGATCTTGATCTCTCCGTGTCCACCTTCCCTGCAACGTTCCGAATGAAACCCAAAAGCTCTTTCTGGCTGGGCGTGGTGACTTACACCTGTCATCCTAGCACTCTGGGAGGCTGAGGCAGGAGGATCGCTCAAGGTCAGGAGATCGAGGCCAGCCTGAGCAAGATCCCATCTCTACTAAAAATAGAAAAATTAGCCGGGGATGGTGGCACATACCTATAATCCCAGCTACTTGGGGAGGCTGAGGCAGGAGGATCGCCTGAGCCCAGGAGTTGGAGGTTGCTGTGAGCTAGGCTGACGCCACTGCACTCTAGCCAGGGCGACAGAGACTCTGTCTCAAAAAACGAACAAACAGAAACTCTTTCCTTCTTATTTTTTGTATTGTCTCTCAAATTTCAAGTCCTGTCGCAAGCCATGTGATCTAGCAATAGAAATGTGCAACCCCCAGAGCTAAAATGCGATCATAAATCCCTTTCCCAGAAGTTTTTATATCTTATTGGCAGAGCAAAACAACGTGGATTTTGAGCTAGAAAAAAATGACCTCAAAGTGTAAGATATAATTTTTTTACAAATAATATTCTTCACTGGAGATTGAAATGGGATTTCTAATAAATGCATCTGATTCATTTGGAACAGTGTGAATTTTGGCATTTCTATGTCCTTCTGTGTCAACCAGGTCCTCTCCCCCATCAAAATTGTACATATAAAAGTGAGGTGCTTACGATTTTGTTTGCCTGACTTTGTGTGGGCTCACACTTTAAACAAATCTTAATAAAGTTTGAAGACAGATCTGAATTCCTATATTTGTATTTTGCACGTCCTTCAAATTTTTTGAAAGTTGGAAGAGAAAATCTAAAGGTAAAAAGTCTGTTTTCAATTTTATCACCATGTCTAGTTTATATACAAATTTAAGAATCCTTCAAAATGAGTCATATCATATATACATATATAAGTACACACACACCCCTCCCCCCACACAGTAGAACTTCAGTGGGTGGTCGTATTACTTTCTATAATGTATCTACATTATTTATATTCTTTTATAAAGATGAAAATTTTATTTAAAATGGAACAAAAACAAAAATACATGATTATAATATTATCATCGGATTCAGCAAAATTCAAGGTTCCAACTAATTAAACGAGATGAAAACGGAGTATAATGTAGTGATAAAAGATACAATGAAAAGACTACACACATCACATTTCTTCATCAATTAAATAACATAAAGTGCAAACTTCCAGAACTATAGGAATGTGATAAAATCATCTATCATGATATTTTTAATCCAACTCTTTCAGAATTTGACCTTTCAAGTACACAAAATATCAATGTTATAGAAGATGTGAATGATACATGTTTTATTCAATAGGAATATCTGTATAAAACTTTGTATTCTATAAACAATATATATTAAACTTCTTATATCCACGAAGTGTTTTTAAAAATCAGGCAAAATCCCATTTATGTTATTTATTAGCTTTGTAGCCTTGGAAAAATTACTTAATCTTTCTGAATTTCCATTTCTTTCTCTGTAAAATAAAAACTGTCACACTTACTCACTGGCTGGTCGCAAAGGTTTAATGATTAATACAAGGGAAAGCCAACCTACGAGACAGTAAATAATAGTGTTTTTTCTTTTGGTGATTGTATTTCTTCCTGGTCTTCATCTTCCTCAACTTGAGTACTGAGTAATTTTTACTCCATCTTTATATCAAAGCTCTCTGCTATTTGGAAAAACTTTAGCTGCCTCAGACTGGGCTACCCAACATATTCCGCCGCCATTGCAGCGTCAGAGTCAAGAGGTCTTACAGATGAAATGCTCTTACCCTTGGCTACCCTGTGTCATCCAACTGTAAGTCTAAAATAAGTCATCACTAAATATGAACAAACCAACCAGGAAAGTTCAAATTCTTGGCTGCCAAGAAAACCTTAATAAATTCCAAAAAAGTAGAAAGACTTTATGGTCCACTTTCTCTAACCATAATTGAATTGGAAACCACAAGTTTACAACAAGAAGACAAAGAGAACCTAAAGGGGGAATAAATTCCTTACCATATGAATTTAAGGCACACTCTTCAAAATAGCTCCTAGCCAAAGATGTAATTAAAACTGATATTACAAATAAAAAGAATAGTTGATACAAAAATATTTGGGCATAAACTAATATACTATTGTAGAAAATAGCTTAAACGCTTCTATCACTAAAGTGAAAAACTAACAATAAATAAAGTAAGCAACTAATGAACTTTTTAAAAATTATGATAAAAGAAAGTCATAGAGAATTAAGAATGATGAAGACTAATCACACCTCTTTGACATTTATGTCCACATATTATCTGCACACAATTGTTCATAGCAGCTTTATTTGTATAGCCAAAAACTGGAAACAATCAAAATATCTCACAATAATAGGTGAACGACTAAACCTGTCCGTGGTACATCCACACCGTAAACTACTACTGAGAAATAACAACAAAAGAATTGTTAATAAACTCAACAACTTGGTTGGATCTCAAGGACATTACGCAGAGTGAAAAAAGCTAATCATAAAAGGTCACATACTATATTACTCCATTTATATAACATTGTTGAAGTGACAAAATTATATAGATGGAGAAAAAATTAGTAGTCACCAGGAGTCAGGGAGGGTAGGAGAAAGTGGAGAGCATGACTCTAAAGGGATAGAACAGGAGAGCTCTCTGGGGGCGTGGAACTGTTCCGTATCTCGGCTGTGGTGGTGGTTACACTAATCTGCACGCATGATAACATATCATAGAAATAGAAACACATCGTACCAGTGTTGAGCTCCTAGTTTTGCTATTGTACTGCCGTTCTGTAAGCCACGACCGCTGTGCAAAACTGGGTCAAGTGTACCTGGGACCTCTCTGTACTAGCTTTGCAACTTCTTGCAAATCTATAATTATCTCAAAAGACAAAGTTTTAAAAAGAATAAAAGATGAGATTTTAAAAGGAAAAGTACAAATAAAATAAGATCTTGTTTTTTAACAATGCAAATAAAACAAATTAAAGCCCCAGTTAAGTCTGACCAAGGAGAAAAAAGAGAGAAAATGAAAATATATAATTAGGAAGAAGAAAAATATATATAAACCCAACTACAGAAGAAACTAAAAGTAACAGATATATTATGCAAGTCAATGGTAATAAATTTGAAAATTTATGGTAAACTGATCTGCTATGGGCCAGACATCTTTTTAGGTAAAGTCTCCCTGGATGTCCACACGGTTTTTGCTCACTGAATTTCCAGGAGGCACCATTCCCACAGGACACAATGGAAGCCCTGGAGGTTTACAAGGGGAGTGTACATCTGTGGCGATGATGGGCCTTTGTTATAGGTGCTTAAGATAGATAAATTTACAAGATCGCATCCATGCCTTCATGTTGTACATAGATGCAAAAGCATCTATGAGTAAGTTGAATCCAGTTGAATCCAGAAGTGTTTTAAAAAAAATACAGTATAGACAAATAATATATATTCTGAGGATATAGAGATGGTTTTGCAATAGGAAGTCTTCAACATAATTTACCATATTAAACCAAGCAACAAAACCATTTGATTACATCCATAGGTGACCAAAAAAAGAATTTGAAAAAATTCACCTCCATTCCAAAAAAGATTGGAAGTAAAATATTAAAAGAGTGAAGCTAAATCAATATTCTAAAATAGTAAAGACTATTTCTTGAAATAAAAGGAAAAACACAAACAGTACCTTAAAAGACAAAATACTAAAACTATTGTTATAAAATCAGGAACAGACAAAATTATCTTTACTCACACGTTAGGAAACTAAAAAACAAGAAACACTAAAAAGAGATTAGCATTAATAGCAAATTTGGTAAGACACTGTAAGAAATATATAAACAGTACATTTTCTTTTTTTACAGAAAAATATATACGAAATGGAAATGGAAAAAAAAAACTTGATACACTATAGTAACAAAAAAAATGACAAAACACTTAGGAATACATTAACAAATATAGCTACAGGGTCTATATGAAGGAAACTCTGAAATTTTATTAAAGGACATAAAACCGGAACTGAATAAATGGAAAGATACGTCGTGTTTCTGGATGGGAAGACTTTTTGAAATGTCACTTTTATAAATTAACATATAAATTTAATGCAGCTCCTGTCAGAATTCCGGAGGACTTTATTTTGTAACTGGGTAAAATGATTGCCAAAATAGTAGCCTTTAAAAAAAAAAGCGAGGGGAGAACGTGATTTATAAACGTACTGTAAATCACAATGGTAATGATTCTGGTACAGGACTACATGATAGAACAAAATAGAATCTGGAAACAGATTCGGCTGTGTGTGGGACCTTGTTCTCTGAGTGAGGAAACAGCAGCCGGGATCCATCTCGCACCCTGGACTCCTGTCTGCTAACTTTTCCTCTGCTCCGCCCCAGGCACATGTGCATGGTTAGAACCTCAACCTGTCCCCAAATCTCTACGGCAAGTATCTCTGTGACACTGCTCTTTCCAGCCCACCCGCCTTGGTTTCTCCATGCCAGAATATTTGCCCCCACTAAGCACACCCATCCTTTCTTTGTGCTGTTTTCCTCCTCTATCAACAATCGCTGACCTTATTTCCCTCTTTATCCACTTTGGATTCCATAATGCATCATTTTATTAATGATGTTTGTCCCTTGTATTTACTTTTAGATAACTTGTACATCTATATCCCATTTCACTCCCTTGCGAAGATCTCGGCCTTGGTTAAATTAAACTTTTCACCCACCGAACATACCTAGGAAAAAAATACACAACTAAACTGACTGGTCTCTACTTTTGACCCCAAATTTCAAAGAATCACTTTGCACTGCTTGTCAATTGCGCTATGTGCCCCTAATAAAGGTTCTTTCCTACTCTGCTAATTATTTCCCCACCGCTCTTCCCTCAAACCCGCTCCACTGTCTATCTTAGTGCCGATCTTGCTTTTTACGTGCATAACGCAGAAGCAACAGGAGAGAGCGCTCACACACTCCTGGCCCGCACCTGCACGCCTGTCCCTGTCTGTGCCCACAGAGGGTCTCGCCGGGACACAGCCTGGGCTGCACTATCTCCGCTCGAGCAGTGGATGCCATCGCTTCTCACCTGCTCACGAACTTTGTCCCTACGAGCTTCCCTTCTTACCTCCTCGCTCTCTAGGGCATCACCTCCATCGACACACGAACATCCTGTGACATCTCCCATCCTGTCTCTTCCTAGACCCGCTGACCCTTCCCGCTATGACTCCACTCTAGCAAGGTGTCTGTTCTCTCTGCCTCCACTTCCTCCTTTCCCAAGCTCGCTTTAACCCTCTCCCATCGGGCTCTCACCCCCGACACCTCCAAAATCTGTCAAGGTCACCAATGAACTTCATATGACCCAATCCAAGTGTGAATTTCTGCTCCTGTGTGTCTCCACTCTCAGCGGCAGGGGACGTGTCTAAAAGCACTTTAGACCAGAGGATGCTCGGGCTCTGGATCCCGACTGCTGCTCTTGAATCAGCTGTGAAAACGTGGGCAGGTTACTCACTTACCTCCCTGTGCCAAGGTTTCCTCATTTGCGAAAGGAGGATGCTAATTCTTTTCTAATACCATGTTATAGGGTCTGGGAAGGATTCTATGATTTAATATGTGTAAAGCACTTTGAAATTGCCTGGCATAGCATGAGCATTCAGTAAATGTTGGCTATTGTTAGTATTGACTGTTCCCTTCTTCTTGAAACCTTTTCTTAGACTGATTTCCACACACTCCCAATTTTTCTGGCAGTTTCTCCTCCTAGTGTCTAAATAGCAAAAGGTCCTAGGATTTATTACTTAGCACCTTCTTATTCAGTATCCATCTATTTATAGATATATTTTCTCCCTCAGTGATCTCCTATGTGTCTGTGATCTCCTCATATGTGTCTATGGCTTTAAATTTCATCTATGTGCTAATGGTTCTCAAATATATATATTTCCAGATCTCTCCTCTCCCCTGAGCCCCAGACTCTTATACCCAAATGTCTATTCAAAATTTCCACTTGGATATCCAACAGGCAACTCAAATTTAATAAGTCCAAAATAATTTTCCACCCCAAATCTGTTTCTCCCTCTGTGTTTCCCATCTTATAAGGGAACACCAATCCCGAGTTGCTAATGCTGAACACCCAGGAATCACCCTTTGATTCCTCTCTTTTCTCCTCTAATCTATTAGCACATCTTACTGTGTCTACCTTCAGAATAGATCTGGGAACTGATCACTTCTCACCACTTCTCATCGCCACCCTCGGTCCAACCCACCCTCATCCCTTCGTTAGACTTTGCAACACGACACAGGTCTCTCTGCTTCCACTCTGGCTTCCAAGTATCAGTTAAGTGCATTTTTGAAACAAGTACCAGATCATATTACTTCTATGGCACAGTTGGCTCCTTATCTTCCCAGTAACCATCCAACACTTTTTCCGTACTTACAGAACTTTTATGCCATTGAGGACAGCAGTGTGCCTAACCTAGACTGTATTTTTTAGCTTTCTGTAGAGTTAGGTGTGGCCAGGTGATTACGTTCTAGCCAGTGAAACAAATGGGAACAGAAGTATTATGTAAATCTTGAGAAAGTTGCCCTGAAAGGGAGCCGACCCAGTAGGGAGACTGCCCTTTGCTCTCTGTTCCTGCTGCTGGGAATGTGGATATACTAAATAGACCTCTACTATCCTGCAGCCCATTTGGACCAGAAGGTAGTCTTGAGGATGGAAGCCTAAGGAGAGAAATGACCAATGGAGAGACACCTCCAACAACCTTGAAAGACCATTTCTAGACATCTCTTATATATGAAAATAAACCCTTGCATGTTTGAACAACCACCATTTTGAATTTTCTGTTATATACACATGAACCTAATCCTAAATAATACAACTTCTCTGTTTTTTAAATCAAGCATATCACCTCAAGTAGTTTTTGTGGTGAGAACTTTTAAAAAATCAATACATAATATTTGTACTATCTATGGGATACATGTGATACTTTGATACAGGCATAGAAGGTGTGACGATCAAGTCAGGGTTTTCAGGTGTCCATCACCTTGGACATTTGTCATTTCTTTGTGCTGGGAACATTTCAAATCTTCTAGCTATTTTGAAATATACAATATATTGTTGTTAACGATAGTCACCCTACTCAGCTATGGAACATTAGAACTTACTCCTTCTATTTAGCTGCATGTTTGTGCCCATTAACCAACCACTCTTCATTCTCCCCACACCCTTCCCAGCCTCCCGTAACTATCATTCTACTGTCTGCCTCCATGAGATGACATTTTCAGCTCCCACATACGAGCGAGAACATGCAATATTTGTCTTTCTGTGTCTGGCTTATTTCACTTAACACAATGACCTCCAGTTCCAACCACATTGCTGCAAATGATAGGATTTCACTCGTTTTTATGGCCAAATATTCCATGCTGTATACATACTACGTTTGCTTTATCCATTCATCCACTGATGGACACTTAGGTTGAGTCCGTGTCTTTGCTGCAGTGAACATGGGCGTACAGGTGTCCCCTTTGCTACACTTACTTCCTTTCCTTTGGATAAATGCCCGGCAGTGGAATTGGTGGATCATATGGCAGTTCTATCTTCAGATAACTTTGAGAAACCTGTTTTCCATCATGGCGGTACTAATTTACATTCCCATAAACAGTGTAAGAGTTCCCTTTTCTCCACATACTCATCAGCATTTTTAATTTTTAATCTTTCGGATAATAGCCATTCTGAGGTAGAAAGGTATCTTATTGTGGTTTGATTTGCATTTCCCTGATGATTAGTGATGTTGAGCATTTCTTCATATGCCTGTTGGCCATTTGTGTTAGTCCAGTTTGCACTGCTATAAAGAAATGCCTGAGGCTGGGTAATGTACCAAGAAAAGAGGTTTATTTGCTGCACAGTTCTGCGGGCTGCACAAGACTGGTGCTCAGGAAGCTTTTACTCATGGCAGAAGGAGAAAGGGGAGCGGACGTATCTTATGGCAAGAGTGGGAGCAAGAGAAGGAGGAGGTGGTTCCAGGTTCTTTTAAAAACCAGCTCTCAAGTGAACTAATAAAGCAAGAACTCGCCCATTATCGGGGAGGGCACCGAGTCATTCATGAGGGATCTGCCCCCAAGACCCAAACACCTCCCACCAGGCCTCGCGGTCAACATTGGGGATCAAATTTCAAACTGAGATTTGAAGGGGCCAAACATCCAAGCCACAACACCATTCATATGCCTTCTTTTGAGAAATGTCTACGCAGACCCTTTACCCATTTTTTAACAGGATTTTTTTTTTCTTTTGCTCATTTGCAACTCCTCTGTTTAAAGCTCTCCAGTGGCTTCCCGCCACGATCAGCACAAAATCCAAACTCCACCAGGATCCACAGGGTCCTGCATGGTCTGAGCCCCGCTTCCTTCGTCTTCCACAACCTTCCTTGCTCACGTTCTGTGCTCCATAAACACTGGCCTTGTTACTCCCGGAGATGCCCAAGCTGGGCCTGCTCAGGCCCTTGCACACTAGCTAGTCCTCTGCGGGGAACTCTCTTCTCCCAGACTTACGCAGAGCAGGACCTTCCCTTGTCCACTCAGGTCTCCACTCAAATGTCACTTGTTCAGAGAAGACTCGCTTGAGCCCGATACACTTTTTATCCAGTTACCGTGGTTTATCTTCTTCCCAACCTATTATGTAAAAATCACGTAATTTATTTGTTTACTCTAAGCCTTCCACCCTACTACACAAACTACATGGGGCATTGAGTTTGATTTACTTACCACTGTATCCCTAGGACCTAAAAGAGCATCTGGCAAATAGGAGGTCTGAAATAAATCTTTGCTGAATAAATCAATGAGTTTTGGCATTTCTATTCAGGGGGGAAAAAGTTTATTTACTAAATTGTGTTGGCACAGTCTGCTGTCAGCCTGGAAGAAAGTAAACATAATAAAAACACCATAAACACAAATAAATTTGAGACAGAATACACATTATAAAATGTAAAGACAAACAAGCAAACAAAACTGTGAAAATAAGAGACAACGCTTGAGAATGTTTGTATAATGTCGGGATGGGGTTGCCTTCTTAACTAAAAGGGAAATAAATCCAGAAGTCATAAAGCTTTGTCTGCATAAAAGTGAAATGAAATAATTAAATTTAAGAGGTAAAAAACAAATGAGTGCTCTAACTTAGGAGGGTACACCCAAGCACATGGGTTAGTTCTTATGTCCTCCCTAAGAACATGTTAAAAACATATTAAAGGAATTGAAGAAAAGAACAAATCTTAACAGTGAAGGCAGCGAAGAACATCGTCATATATGTCTACAGATTCATGCAAAATGGAGAAAAGATGGAGGATCTCTAATGAATAAAAGAGAAAAAGGAAGTCTAGAATAACCAAGTGGAGACCACCACAGCCAGAGCTGATCTTCCTAGGGGTCGCCAAGAAAGCCCCGGTCAGGGTGAGGTACGGTAGAGGGGGGAGGAAGAAGGGAATGTTTTGGGTAATAGGAACGTCCTATATCTTGATTGTAATAGTTTTGTACAAGTGTATACATTTATTAAAACTCATCAAAATGTAGTCTTATGTAAGCAAAGTAGATTATAGCACTTACAGACAATAAACAAATATTAAAAAATTAAAAATAGTTTTGCTTTTTTAACTAGAAAACCAAAGAAAACCCTAGTTAAAACCAAAATACCAAATTAAGGAAATCGATTAGTTAACTGGATAAACTTAGAAAAGCCAACAGC
>RJWJ010045363.1:0-11781 GCA_004363605.1 Indri indri
GCCAAAGAAACTAAGGCTAGAGAGTAAAATAAATTTCACACAGCTATTCGCCAACAGAATCTGATATACAACCCAGAGAGCATAGTAGTTAAGAGTGCTGGTGGAGAAGGGGAAGGAGTAAAAAAAAGAAAAGAAAAAAAAGAGTCCTGGTTCTAGAACCAAACTGCCTAGGTTCAAACTCTGGGTTTACCACTCACAGCTATATGAACATGGAGAAGTTATATAACTTACTTGGGCCTCACTGTCTTTTTATGTAGAATGAGGAGAATACTAGTTCCTATTTTATAGGCTTGTTGTGAAGATTACATGGAATAATGCATATAATGTACTTACAATAATGCTTGGCAAATAGAAATTGCTCAATAAATGTAAATTAGTATTGCCATTGTTATCAACTTCTCTTTATTCTATATTGTGTTGCCCTAGGCCTGAAATTAAATTAGTATAGTCATCTATCAACAAACAGCCATAAGGCAACAGAAACTCTTAACACTTGAAAACTGTGGATTCATACAAAATACATATGAATACTTGAAAACAATGGCTCAATCTTACAAAGATTCTGCTCAAGATACAATTACTTTTCAGCAAAACAACAATGTAATTAAGTAACATAAACTGAGACAGAATAACAATGCAATAGTGTTTCCAGTTACCCAATGCAGAATTCTACACATCAACATGCGTTTCTAATATAAAGACTTATTTAATATAAAATTTATTACATAAAAGTATTTCAACAGGAGCATACCACTCACCAACATTTTTAAAAGTATGTCAGTGATTCAACTGATTACTGCTGATACCTAAAAGTACTTCTGTACAGTTTGGGAAGAAACTGGGAAACTTCTTCAGGTGACAGGCTCTTATAACTGGAAAGACACAAACTATTCCACTGAGCTTAATTATACCAAAACACAAGAGACCAAAATGGCTTATAATTTATCATTAGACAATCTTTAAAATACAGAGGATATATCAACAAAATGAAACTTTTACTCTCTCTTTAATTTTACAGAACCAATGTCCATGTTCAGATGGTGATTACGGTGATTTAAATATGCTGGATTTTTCTTGTAGTTTCACTTGATTGTGTGCATACAAAATACTCCAAAATACTGGAGAACAGCCATCTGAAGCAATTGTCTTCTACCTCGAAATTCTGTGGTTGTCTTTAAAAGCTATACATTCAAATGCCTCTAAAGGAATTGTCAATGGAAAAAAAGACCAAACTCTGTAAAATAATTTTAAAGAGATTTACTCTGAGCCAAATTTGAGGACCATGACCTGGAGCCACCCCCAAGAGGTCTTGAGCAGTGGACTCGGAGTCGTTGGGTTACCGTTTGGTTTTATACATTTCAGGGAGACAGGGGTTACAGGTAGAGTCATAAATAAATACATGGGAGGCATACATTGGTTTGGCCCGAAAAGGTGGGCCATCTCGAAGCGGGGGCTTACAGGTTATAGGTGGGTTTAAAGATTCTTTTGCTTGTAATTGGTTAAAGACATGAAGCTTTGTCTAAAGGCTTGGAATATTTCAACATAAGGAGCTATTTATCAGAGATAAGCCATCGGACATAGATTTGTTATGTAAATTGAGGACCTGCAGGTTTGTCTTGCATACCCTTAGGCCTGTTAATGGGTTATAAAGGATGTCCCCAAGAAGGGAGGGGGGCATGATAAGGCATGTCTGACCTCCTTCCTCCTGGCAGGCAATTTAGTTTTAGGATATTCCTTTGGTCACGAGGGGATCCATTTAGTCAGCCAGAGGGGGGATGAGCCTTAAAATTTTATTTTGGTTCACAGAATTCACAACTGATGAAACTTGATTCATAAACACAAAGTGATATTTTTGGAAGTTATTACTGATTTGTTATACAGCAAAATTTTTTTAAAGTTATGGTTTCCAAGTGATGCATAAAATCTTTTTTTAAAAAAATCATATCCCAAGGCATAAACTGAGGAAGAGATTTAAAAAATTACATAAAATTAGTGTTAATACATTTTCCTTAGGCCAATTATACATTACAGTTGCACTCAAGCTAAAATAAGGCTAAATCCAATTTTACCTAATAAAGCTTATCTAATATGCACATAATAGATACAAATTACACCAGTTAGATCCACAAACCAGAACATAAAAATAATTCTTATGAAAGCAAAAAGCCAAAACTGCAATGGAAAAGGACAAGGTTTACTTTAGGCATTTATGGCCAAACTTTGTGATAAATAACACTGCAGTTTATGCTATTTGGGACTATCCAGCTTTTTTCCATCCCATTTAAAAATGTTTAATCCTAAATGAAAACATTTTCTTTCAGTGAGCAAACAAGAAAACATTCTTTTCTCATTATATTTTTCAAAAGACAGTTTACTTTTTGTTAGTAAGCACAGGGCACTGTTTCCAAAACAGCTACGAAATCTGTCACAATTACAAAAGTTTCAAAGACCCTGAGCCATTTCCTAACAATTCCTACCATTTTGAAACTCTTTAGTTGTGATTTTCTACTGCTTTTTTGTCCCACTTCTGAGCAGCAGAATTTAGGGCAGCACATTTAAAAAAATTAAATTGCCTCCTCAGTTACATCATCATTCTCTTGGCTGCACTTCAGTTCTGGGACATTTTTTGCTGCCCTGACCATGCACTCTTATACGCTAGTCAAATAAAGTTGTCATGTATACCAAAGGACACAAACTTTTTGTGGTTCCAACTTGCCTTTAAACTAAGACTTCCACTATCAGGATGCACCTAATTCTGTACCACATCCAGAACTGTCTCAGCTCAATGAATAAGAACCTGACAGATATCACTGTCTATTTTATATCCTCAGTTATAGCAAAAGTTTTTATACGATGATCAAAATTTAGTGGTACTTTGACGAAGGGTTCCTGACCTTGCTGCATGCCAGAGCACACCAGTAAAGAAGCCAAATACCTAAAATTCTAATTCTTATTCTAATAAAGCTAGCAGTTTAACATATTGATTGGTAAAAACCTTTATTTTAAATATGCTATATTCCAAAATCCAATCAACATAATGGAAAATGAAAAACTGGCTCAAATTTCAAACTCCATTACATACTGTTAAAATGTATTGGATTTGGGCCCAAATTTTAATGTACGGTTTTGGCAATCTCTGGCTTTCATGTCAATATTATATTGATGGAACTGACGTCAATTTAATTTAGTTTCAAAGTTCTAAACTAAAACCAATTTGCAGGTATTTCCAATAATTTAGTGACACAGTTTACCTACAGGAAGACCCTAAATTAGCAGAATCCATGGCAGAATCTCACCTGCTACTAGAATTTATCTGTCAATAATTTCAAAAGAAAGTATCAAGATAATGGATACTTATGTTGCCACCTCTCTCGTCCTCTGCCACAACTCAAAAGCTTAACTAAACCACAATTAAAACTTAAGACAAATACAAATATAGTTCACTGCTGCCATAACAACACTGTTTTGAGTGCATATGATAAACACTGTTTTATGGTGAAACATTGTTTGTGGTAAAACTATTATAACCAAGTTTTTTTTTAGTTAACAGACACATTATGTTACGTTCTGTATTGAAGTGATTATTTTACTGGGAAGATCCAGTGTATAGTGAAGTAACAGCATTTCAATAGGGAAGTACAAAGTCACTAAATTCAGCTAGGTTAGGCTTAATATCTGGTGATGATGGTGCTGTGCATACGGGAGGAGGAGTACAGGAATATTGACACCACAGATCTATTACAAATCCATATCCAAGCATTCAGATAGCAAACTACCAGGGACCAACAGTGACAGCATGTAAACACTGATTTGTTCTCCAGGTGTGCCTGATCCATGCTCTTCTGTTTTTAGTTAACTTCTTGATTTTTCAAGGCCAAGAAAACCACAAGACATAAAGTAAGAATCACTGTCACAATGATACCTGTAGTCAAATAGCTTTTTTTGTTCTTGCTCTACTATTATCCAACCATGTGTTGCATCCTACCCTTAGAGAAAGAAAAAAAAAAGAATCAGGTCCAAGGAGTTCCAAAAACCACATACAAGCAAAAATTAAAGATACAGCATTTTGAAAATAATGAACACCTTATTTGTAAACAAATATAAACACATGAAAGAAAGTGAAAACAATCTAGGTTCCCATCTCTGCAAAAAAGTAAAACATTTAATTTGGGAATGAAATGGTGTAGTCCTCCTCTATAACCTAAATCCATTAAAAGAATTACAATTAGCTCAAACTGTATTTTTCCATCAAATATCACAATCGTTCAAGAGCTTCATAGGTAATTTAGCAGAATACAGAATTGCATTCGTATCTAAGTCGGTTTGATGTCCAAAAAGAATCAAAGTTACAGAAGCTTTAAATTTAAAAAGTCAATTCAACCTTCACTAACAATATACCACCATATGAAAAAAGAGGGGGGTACAATTTGAAGACAGGAAAGACTTCCGTCCATATACTGATGGCCATGCTAGGTACACCCACTACCAACACCATATACTACATTGGACCTGAAAGTAAACATCTCAAACGAATAGCTAGTTAATATGGCATTCTTATATGACAAAATAAAAATAATAATATTCATTAGAACATCTGTGATTTAACAGTTTCTCAAAAAAAGTGCTGAAATTTCAATTCTCAGAAAAGCCATGAAAATGTCTCAATCAATTATGGCAAACTTTTGAAGAAGTATTGAGGATCTAGTGATTAACAATATAAAAATGTTTACAAGCAGTTGTACAATGTGAATAGGTTGCAGAATGGGGAGTGTGCTATTGAAATCAAAACTGATTTGTCTGCATGTTCTGCCATTGCAGCCAAGATGGCTTCTTCTGTCTTAGAGAAAATGCTCTACCACAAAACTAATTTTCTTTACAACTAAGTGGCTATGAGAACAGACAAAAGGAAACAAAAATAAAATAACCATTAGGCATGCTAATACATTAATTGTACAATCCCATCTAAGAGTTTCTCTCTTAATTTTGCAATAACACTAAGACGTAATCTTAATAGAGAGTTTTCTTTTTTCAGTTCAGCAAATTTTTACATGACAAGACTTTTATTCAGATATATGTATGAAGACAAGGTCTCTAGAGGATCTCACTCTGGTAAGGATAAACAGAAACATAAACAGGAATACTATGTAAACTTCTTCATCCAAAGATCATTTTTTATTAAGTTAAAGAAAAGGAAATTAATTTTTTGACAACCTCAGCTAAAAGCAAAGCTAAAAATTCACCTCTCCTTTGAAGAAGGAATTATTATTTCACTGAGCATTTGAAGGTATGTCATATCGTCTACACTCATAAATTAATTTAAAAGCTTGCTGCCAATCAGTAAATTATCATCTCATGAAGATTAAACAGTAGATACCCATAAAGAGTAGAAAATACTTGATTAAAAATTTGGAAATGGCCAACAAAATCACAAGCCTATAATCAGATAAAAAGTAAAATGAGACGTGGCTAAAGTCAACAAGGACTTCTTGGAGGCTTGTTATAATTTAATAATCATAAAATTATTTCTACCTAAGTGAATATAAATATTGCAACCATTATTTTTCTGACACAATTGTTTTGGTACTACATCTTCTATAAAAAGCATCTGTGTACCCACTTGTTCCAGTTCCACTGGCTGTCAACTACAAGCACCCTCTATCCTTACTTTTCTAGACCACTCTACTAAAAATATTATGTGTATAATATCTGCAAAATAGTATTTGCATATTGGTTCTGCAAATCCATCAGTACACCTCAAATTTTTAAGAGATAATTCCAACCCTGGAGTTACCAGTGAGAGGAAGATCTGGCAGGTGCCTGTACTGTGGTGATTTTACTTCTAGTGTTATGTGTCCCCCTTAACCCAGACACTTGCACAGACCATATTTTTACCCTGTGGCAAATACATTCAACTCAAGCTGTGAAAGCAGAACCAGTTTATAACGAGTATCTGTAAAATCCTAGTGTCCAAATTCTTGTTTCAAGTTAATTTTTTAAATGTAAAGGTAATGCATTAAATCTTTTTCAGGATCTAAACTTGCCTAGTATTTAAACATTTAAGAAAGAAATACAAAAAAAGGTACACCATTAATGTTAGAAGAAACCCTAATGATATCTTTATGTTCAAAATCACTCCTTTCACTACATTTTTCAAACATCACTTCCTCTCCACGACTTCCCCCAGTCCTTTAGGCAAATCCAGTGATTAACACCGCCCCTTCCACCGCAGATTCTTAAAAGGATCCACCACTGTGCACAAATGTGAAAGTCCCACAATCCAAATACACTGCCCTAGTCTGATGCTTTGAAAGGCACCTGTAAAGATGCCAAAGCCTTAAATTAGATCCCTAAGGGCTCCTTTTCTTTCTTGACGACATTTCTCTTTTTCGATGCCTCCCTCAACACTTGAGGCCAGAAGACTTCCCATCCAATAGCCCTCCCTCTTCCAGTCAAACCTAAATCCTGCTCTCCATTACCACCAGCCCCAGCCCGGTGCCCTCTCCCTCGCCTGGGGTAACACCGGCCCCGGTTCTTCTGCTCCTCTGACCCCTAAGCGCCACTGCCACAGCCCAGAGCATCTCTTCCTCCGGGGCCGCATTCCCGCAGGACCCCGTCGACCTTCTTCCGACCCTGCGCTGCTTTCAAAAGCCTCCAAGCTCTTGCCTCTTAAAGCCTTCCACTCCCTCTCGCCCCTCGGCCTCTACTTACCCTCAGCCTCTGGCCATCAGCACCCCCTCGGGCCCTCGGCTCAACAACCTCCATTTCCTTCAGATTCCATTCTAGCGCTGACTCTCCATCTCCCCCAACCGTCTCCCCGTGGCCCTCCGGGCCCCTGTCCCTCGGCAGCCCCCAGCTCCATCCCAGATTCCCCACTCACCCTTGGCTGCAGGCGCCCCCCAAACTCCCCTCTCCTCAGCCTCAGCTCCCCTCACCTCCGCGGTCGGAGTCGGGCTCCCGGGACCCACCTCCGAGTCGGCGTCCGAGCCGCCGTCGGAGTCCGGGGTCCTCCGGGCCTCGCCGGAGGGAAGCGCCTCGAGCGGCGGGGGCGGAGCCCGGGGCGGGGAGCCGGGATCGGGGCGGGGGCGGTGGCGGCTGCGCGCAGGCATCGCCCCGGCCCCCGTCACCGCCGAGCCGGCAGCTGCTCGCGGCCGAACCGGAACTGCTTTAGGAGGCGGAGCCCTACCGGCGGGAGGAGGAGCTCCACCGACGGAGGGGCGGGGCCAAAACCGGAAGAGACGCGCGGCTCCAGATGGGCGCGAGAGGAGAATCGAGAAAGGAAACAGCAGCAGGGGAGCCCGAGAGCGCATGCGTTGGGCTGGAGACTAAGTGGGAGAAAGGAACCGAGGGAGGGGAGATGGGGCGGGGCCTATAGGATTAGTAAATAGGGTTGGGCCTTAGAGGGGGTTATCCTAATTGCTCCTGAGGGGGACAGCTCTTCTCCAAAAGCCAACACCCAATGCTTTCTGACAGTGTCTATGCCAAATGCCACATAAATATCTCATCTAATCCTTGTGCAAACTCTACAAGGTAGATCATACAACACAGACCAAGAAACATATCGCATAACATATCACTTTAATATGCACCCAAGCTGGTATTCCAACCCAAAGTTGTCTAACTTCAGAACCTATGTTCTTCTCATTGCACTATGCTGCCCCACCCTGGGGGAGGGCCCCCTCCAACCCAGGCCTAGCATTGGCATAAACCAAGTCCAAAGGCAGCTGCAACCTGGGCTTTAGCCTCTCCTTGGCCTTGCTTCCGCAAACAATGCGGGGCCAACTTCAGTGATTCAGAATGGGGTGAGAGCAGGTTCTGGGGTGGCCATGAGTGCAGACTGTTTCATAGGATGCCCAGGTATGGCCTTTCCCCTCAAGCTGGACTCAAAGCCAGGGGCAGCTGGGAACCTTACCACTGCAGCTCATACCCTTCCCAGACCTATCAGGACCTCTGCGAAGTCACTTGAGAGAAGGCAAGAGATGAAATATCTCTTTTGCTGATGACCAGCTCTGGCAGAAGGGACAGGTTGACCTTTCTCAGTTTCTATTCTGGGGCCAAAAGCCCTTGTAGGCAGAGAAATCTCCCTCCCGTCCTCAAAATGTTTCGGATGACACTTAGGCCCTTTGGCTCTCAAAGTGTAGGGCAATGCTCACCTCTCTTCTCCCCCTTTGACATACAAGCCCTCTTTCAGTCTTCTCTTTTGAGAAGTCAGCCATCTTTATTTCAGGACCATTGTTCAAAGCTTCCCCCATGAACCTTGTGGGCACCCTTTAAGTGAGGTCCTCCGTGTCTCCGCTCCACATTTCCCTGACCTCCATGATCCAGAGACTCATCCATAGACATCTGGCTCCTACCCAGTTTGTGGCCCACCCAGACCTATAAAATTTTTTCTATAACTCATCCTTGGAGCCAGCTACCTCTTCTCCACCCTGAATCTCTACTTTAACTCAGTCCTCAGAACCAAATAGCCTTATGTAGGGCTCTAAACCTACTAATTCAACGAATTGGCCAGGCACTGTGGCTCATACCTATAATCCTAGCCCTAGGGGAGGCCAAGGCAGGAGGATTGCTTGAGGCCAGGAGTTTAAGGTTGCAGTGAGCTATGATTTCACCCCTCCACTCCAGCCTAGGCAGGAGAGCGAGACCCAGTCTCAAAAAAAAAATTTTTTTTCAATAAATGTTTCTAAGCACCTACTATGTGCTAGACACAGCACATTTTTGTTTCATTTAATTCTCACAACAATTCTCTGAGGTAGGTGTGATTGTCCTTACTTTACCAATGAAGAAACTGAGTCGAGAGAGATTCCAAGTTCTCAGGGAGTTTGGGGGTGGGGATGGCTTGGGGAGGAAAACATCCTATCCTTTCTGGAGGCCCATGTGACTTGCTGAGTCACTCGCTCCTGTCCCACCTGTCCCTGTCAATCTCTGGGAAGAAGAAATGACACTGGAGAAACAGAGAGGAGTGACCGCAGAGGCAGAGGGGTGGGCGGGCTGGCCCATGGCTGAGGCCTCGCTCCCAGAGCTTGGGGGAGATGCCGAAGCCACGCCCTGCCCCAGCATCCCGGAGCTGGAGGAGCTCCTGAGGGAGGGGAAGGTCTCCTCCAGCCGCGTGGATGAAGTCTGGCCCAACCTCTTCATAGGAGATGCGTGAGTGGGGGCAGAGGGGTGTGGGGGTGGGGGCAAGGAGTTCTTGAGCTCTTTACTCTTTACCAGACACGGGAGTGGGTGGGAACAAGGACACATAATCCTGCTCTGAGCACCCCAGGCCAGGGACTTTCTCCAGGACCCTCGGGTGGCGGGGTCGGTGCAGTGACCAGGCGTGGCCACCAGGGGGAGCAGGGATTTTTGCCTGCCTGAAAGACGGGAGCCTCCCAGCGGTTCCTGGAATCTTCTGGCACATCCAGGACAACTGGCGAGTGTAAGGGACAGAGGCCTGGGGAATAGTATTTGAGGCAGGAGGTAGGATAGACAGAGAATTCCTTTCTGGTCTCAGTCTCCCTCCTCTGGACACAAAGTGGGTGGAAAAGCCTGACTGAAGGTGACTCAGGGAAGGTGTCGCCTTTAAACATTTGCAGATTAGAAGCAGGTATGAGGTGGTGGCCAGGACAGTCCGGATGTGCGTGGGAGGACACAGGGCAAGAAGGGAGGGGCAGCCTGAAAGGATTGCTTCGGAGGGTTGAAGCAATCCCTTCCTTCCTGTCCTGGCCAAGGCAGGGGCAGATAGATCGCCTGAGGAAGCAAAGGTAAACCCCTGCAACACCAACTCCCCCACCAGAAAGCTCTGGGGGTGGGCTGGGGGCTGCAGACCCCAGCTGGAACTTGCTGGATTCTGGCTCCTTTTGGACCCCACTGGCTCAGTGCCTCTGAAGCGGGCAAAGCCTCCTTCCTGGACCTCATGCCTCAGCCGGCATCTAGCCCACTTCCTGCTCTCCCCAGGGCCACGGCAAATAACCGCTTTGAGCTTTGGAAGCTGGGCATCACCCACGTGCTGAACGCTGCCCACGGGGGCCTCTACTGTCAGGGCGGCCCTGACTTCTATGGCAGCAGTGTGAGCTACCTGGGAGTGCCAGCCCACGACCTCCCTGATTTCGACATCAGTGCCTACTTCTCCTCCGCAGCCGACTTCATCCACTGTGCCCTCAGCACACCTGGGGGTAGGACTTGGGATCTCAGCTTGTATCCTACTCTGCTCATTTGTGGGGAGGATGCCCCATTTCCCCTCCCATCCCTGGTTTTTTAAAAATCCTCTGCTCAGTGTTCCAGTATTTTATCTAAGCCCAAACTGAGGCCTGGAATGCAAGGTCATGCCAGGAGATTGGGGAAACCCTGGCGCTAGAAGCCAGGTCTCCCAAACAGCAAAACAGTTCTTTCTCTGCAACACTCAGCCTTGGGAAACCACCATTTGGTACCTAAATGTCTGGCCCAAAATACTTTCAACTGCAAAAAAAAAAAAATCTTCAGATACTCAGGGCACAGCAAAGGAGCCCCTGCTTTGTGTTCATCCTAGGAGAAAGCTGTGCCCCTTGCTGTGTGATCCTGGGCAACCCAGTGTCCCTCTCTAGACTTCAGTTTCCTCATCTGTGCAATGGGAATGACAAGACTACAGCTCACATGACTTTTCAATATCTAAAGCACTTTGATATTCTTTTGTTCTTCATCTATTCTTTCACCAGCTATTTACTGAGTATCTGCTATGTGCCAAGCACTGATTTAAAGAAGGCAGGACTTCTGCCCTCTTCGAAGTGGTGGAAGGACAGTTGAATTGTGAAGTATCACGAGGGGTGCTCATAGGAGTGGGCAGATGTGAAGAGCTGTGGGAGCACAAGGCAAGGGTGCTCAAGCCAGAGGGTCGGGGTGGGGGAGGACTTCCCTCTGCAACAGTGTTCACTGGGTCATATGCAAAATGATGAGCCGCTCTGTGATTCAAGCAATACCTTGAGTGGTCAGGAAAGCCCGTGCAAGAAGCCATGTCTCAGCCAAAACCTGATGAGTAGCAGGTTAGTCAGCCCGAGCCCGAGGGAAATGTGTTGCAGGTAGTTGGAATAGCATGTGGTAAGGCTGGAGGTCAGAGACTATGACGGCTTTAAGGGACTGCAAGTTACCCTGTGTTCCTAGAGCTGAGGGTTGGGGAGGGACGGTCTGAGGTGAAGCTACAGGGTCAGCAAGGGCCAGCTCTTGAAGGGTCTTGTAAGCCATGTTAAGGAATGTGAACTCCATCCCGAGGGTAGGCAGAACAGGTGTTGGTCTGCCCATTTTCATAGATCAGGAAACTGAGGCCCACAAAGGCTGAATGACTTGCCCAGGGTCACAGAGTGAGACCAAGGCAGGGCCAGGAACTTGGGTCCCCACCCCAGCCCCTGGGTGGGCTGGTGGTTCGGAAAGGGTTCTTCACAAGGATGTCTTCCTCAGCCAAGGTCCTGGTGCACTGTGTGGTGGGCGTGAGCCGCTCCGCCACGCTGGTGCTGGCCTACCTCATGCTGCGCCATCAGCTGTCCCTGCGGCAGGCGGTGATCACCGTGAGGCAGCACCGATGGGTCTTCCCCAACCGAGGCTTCCTCCGCCAGCTCTGCCAGCTGGACCAGCAACTGCGGGGCGCAGGTCGGAGCTGAGGGGCCAGGTGAGGGCTGGGCGGGGCATGAGGGCACAAGGGGGCGAAGCTGGGGGGTGATTGGCCGTGAGATGTCAGGTGAGGGCCTGGGCAGGGAGCATAGAGGGGGAGGCCAGGGGGGCTGGGCTGGGGACATGGGATGGGGCTGTTCAGGGCTGTGTGTGGCTGGAAGTGAG
>RJWJ010045364.1:0-11782 GCA_004363605.1 Indri indri
GCTTGAATGTGTGAGAAGAGGAACACAAGTCATTGAGCAGCTGATTTAGAAAATCCTAAACCTCCCTCCCCCCAGCTCTCCAACAGCAGCCACCTGCTTCCACGACGACTTTCACACAGCCCTTACTTTTGCATTCCGACTGGGTACAAAGCTGGGGCCTGTTTTTCCATTATCTGCCAGATGAATGCTTGGACAGGGTCCGGGCTGCTCGGTCGTGCTCGGTAATCCGAAACAGAGACGCCAGACGGCGCGGGGCAAATTCTGGCTTCCTGCCGGGACGCCATGGAGGTTAGGGACACAGCGCCACCCTGTGGCGGAGAAGGGAAGAGCCGTTCTTGGCCGGCTGTCTGCGTTGAGTCTCAAGGTTTGGAGCTGGCAGGGACCTTAGACCTCATGGAATCCAAAAATATTATAACAAAACCGCCATTTAAAGAGCACTTTCTATGTGTTAGGTAGGCACCGTGATCATTGTTTTATCTTGTTATAGCCTCAGATTTTCCTATGGCGGTAGATACAATTTTACCAATAAGGAAATTGTGACCCAGAACTGTTAAAGAATGTGCCTACGGTCACACAGCTAATAAGAGAGCGCACCAGGCTATGAGTCCATGGAGTGTGGCCACAGAGGCCACACAATCAGCCACCACTCTGTCCTTCCAGTCACCTACTCAGTGGAGAATGCACCTTACAAAAGGGTGTCTTAAACGCACACGTGCAGGAAGCACTGGGGACCTTGTTGAAATCCAGATTGTGATTCAGCAGATCTGGGGTGGGGCCGAAGACCCTGCATGCCTAAGGGCTCACGGGTGTTGCCGATGCAGCAGGTGCGCGGACGATGCTTCGAGAGGCCCAAAGCAGCTGTCCAATGGCACTCGCTGAGATGGCAGAAGTGCTCCAGCTCTGTGCTGCGCCATGCACTGCCACTGGGCACAGGTGGTTATGCAGCACTTCAAACTGGCTGCTGCAACAGAGAAACTCAATTTTAATTGTAGCTCATTTAAATTAATTTGAATTTAAATAGCTGCCTACAGCTAGTGGCTTCCATATTGGACAGCAGTGAGGTCTGTCTTGTGCGGGGCTCAGGCTGGCTTTGAAGTGGCTTATCTCAGAGGAGCCAGAATTCCAGGGCTGGTTAAAGCGGGACTGCAGGTTAACAGAATTTTAGAGTCATTAGAGATAATACACTCCAGCATTGGTGTTTTACGTGTGAGGAAACTGGGTTCCAGGGAGGCCAAGTGACTTGTCCCGGAGCTACAGAGCTGCTCCTGGCAGCGGGAAGGCTGCAGGCTTGGGACAGCATTCTCCCCACCATACCACACTTCGTTCTGGGCCCACTGGCCTTGAAAAGAAAAGTGTATAATATGTTCCCAACTTTTGAAAATCCTCTGTGAACACAATGTAGCTAGTATATTGGAATCAAATGCTATTTATTAGTTTATACAATATTTGAGGCAGTTAACCAAGTTTAAAAGTTATCCAATTTCCTGAGGAAATTAACTGACTTTTTACAATATTTGCAAGGTGAAAAGAATCACACGAAAAGAATCATCTCCTTTTTTGGGATGTTTTGCAAGGCCATGTGTCTGGCAAAACCAAAATTAAGAACATGCCCTGTTCAGGCCTCACTGGTGGGTAGCTGGCGTCTTACTGCACAGACTTCAGTTGATACAGGTGCACCAGGCACTGAGGGTAACAAGATGACTGAACAGGCTGTCCTTTAGCACAATTGGAATGAAAGACTTACTTGATTGATCATTTAAAACATTTTTTTTCTGGTTGTAAAACTATATATGTACATTATATAGAATTTGAAAATTGCAGAAAAAGTATTGTATTAGTTATTTATTGCCCTGTAACAAATTTTCTCCAAAACATAGTAGCTTAAAACAACAAACATTTGTTATCTCGCAGTTATCAGAAGCAGCTTAGCTGGATGTTTCTGACTCAGGGACTCTCAGACATTGCCAGGGCTGCTGTCATCTGAAGGCTTGACCGAGGCTGCAGGATCTGCTTCTAAGCTCACTCGTGTGGCTGTTGGCAGGCCACAGGTGGGGCCTTTCAAAGGCCTTCTCAGGACAAAGTTTCCCCCAAGAACAAATGATGTGAGAGAAAGCAAGAGAGAAAGCACCCAAGATGGAAGCCGCAGCCTTCTGTGGCCTCAATAGAAAGTGACGAGCCAACACGTCTGCCAGATTCCACTGGTCATACAGACCAGCCCTGACACAGTGTGGGAGAGGCCCACAAAGGATGTCAACACCGGAGGGTGGGCTTGTTGAGGGTCATTTTAGAAGCTGCTGTCACAGGTATGAAAAAGGAAATAAAACTCACCTGGAGCCTCACTCTTCATAAATAATCACTGTAACATTAGGAGGCAGTTAGTTCGCTGTACATATTTATATGCATGTGTGGCAGGTTATTTTACTCTTAGTCTGTATGTTATTCTCTGTAGTTTTTTCTCCACCTTCCTTTTCGGATGGAGATCTAGGCCTTGTTTAACCTCCTTTCCACTGTAGAAAAGGTACACTCAGTTTTTATTATTTTAATGGATATCCTAAATTTCAAACATGTATACATGGCGTTACAAAATATGAAGTGAATTACCGTCTTTATTCCCCTCCTAAACAATTCAATGGCATTAAAATATTAACTCAGATCATCACCCTCCCATCTTATATATTACTGTTATCCAGTTTTTAGTCCCATCTCATTTTTATATACCCTAAATTAGCATTATAATTTTTTTTAGGTTTACCCGCTGGTTTACCCAATGGTGTCTTCACTCACCATTGCTTCTTGCACCCCAAAGTGAGACGAAGTCTTGGTTCTAGACTTGGTACCTGGTGGTTTCTCTTTTCTTTTTTCTTTTTTTTACTTGAAAGTTCAGCATTTCTAGGAGTTGCAGTAGGAGAATTTTCGAGTCATCTAGTGTCCATGTTGCTGGTATTCCTTTATTCAAGTATTTTAGCAAGGCTAATATACTTCTTCCTGTTAAAAACTTATACCCATTGAACAAGTGTGTGTCCTGAAGGGGGCGGGTGGGAGTGAAGTCTCAAGGTGGCAGAGAGTTAGGGATGAAGGGGGGAAGGAGGGGTGGCAGGACTTCAGGGGTGACACTTCAAAGTGTGCTTCTGAGGAAGTATATTTCCAGGCCCACCGGGACTCTTGCGCCCCAGCCAGACCTAGAGCCCACAGGGCCCCTGTGGACCAGAACAAGGCTGTATCAGTGGGGCCAAAGTCACAGGAGAACCCCAGTGTTTCGCTGCTGTGGGCCAGGACCCCAGCACGACTATGGCAATGGGAAACCCTAAAAATAACTGAAGGTAAATTCTCAGCAGAATGAGTGAGGGCTCAGAGGCAGAATTAAGTTGATGAAAAAGAAATAAAGGAATTAAATATTTCTTGCTTATGTAGTCTGTGGATGGATTCATACCTGCTACACACACACACACACACACACACACACACACACACACACTCATTCTTTTAAAACTGTCATCCGGGCCGGGTGCGGTGCCTCACGCCTGTAATCCTAGCACTCTGGGAGGCTGAGGCAGGTGGATGGTTTCAGCTCAGGAGTTCGAGACCAGCCTGAGCAAGAGCGAGACCCCGTCTCTACTAAAAAATAGAAAGAAATTACTTGGACAACTAAAAATATATAGAAAAAATTAGCTGGGCATGCTGGTGCATGCCTGTAGTCCCAGCTACTCGGGAGGCTGAGGCAGGAGGATCTCTTGAGCCCAGGAGTTTGAGGTTGCTGTGAGCTAGGCTGACGCCACGGCACTCACTCTAGCCCGGGCAACAGAGTAAGACTCTGTCTCAAAAAAATAAATAAATAAAAAATAAAACTGTCATCCAAAGTCATATTTTTGCATCTAGCTTCTTTCATTTAGCTTATGTTATGGATGTGATGCAATGTTATTATCTAAACTTCCCAATCACGTCCACAAAGTATTTATCATGTAGGTTGCCACACTCTGTGATATGTCCTGCTTCACCGGCTGGGAGCAGAAACTGAGGTCACATTCCTTTTACCACTAGAAGCCATCCCTAGAAGCCCTCTCTACCCTCCCAGGGAGCCCTAGGCCCTCTCTAACCCTAAGGCCTCACCGCAGAAGCTCCTCAGCCCAGCAGACCCAGCCAGTGCTGGGAACGCTCAGCCGGAGGCGAGAAAGCAGGGACACTGCTCCTCCTCCAGGAGGCTGGTGCTTGTTGGCTGCCACAAGATGTCACCAGCAGCTTGGCAGATGGGTGCATTTCCTGTCCTCAGGGACCCGGCTATTTCCTCGACCCTGCAATGGAACTATTAGTTTCCATGTACAGGTTTTGTGAAAATTAAAGAAAAAAGAGGAAATGCTTAAAATTATTGCATTAAGAGTAATCATTAGGGCTAGCCACCTGCAGTCTCGTTCTCCCGCTCTGGAAACCTGGTGGACTTGTACTTCCCCTTCCTTTTAATGAGTTCTGGAAGCCAAAGAAAAGTAAGTGGGAAGTTACAGGGTCACCTCCAGGTGGCAGTCTCTACAGCCGATTCACAACTTGCCACCCTTCCCTCCTTCCTGCCACTGTTGCTGTCTCCATTGCAGGTGGCGGCCACTTCGTCTGCCTGTCCCTAAGTGAGGACACAGTGGACAGTCCGCAGCCACCTCAGGAAGGACATGTAGAATGGATACAAAATAAATAAATCTTCGTTGTTTTTCTATTTTGTTTTTTTAGAGACAGGGTCTTACTCTGTCACCCAGGCTGGAGTGCAGTGGAGCGATCCCAGCTCACTGCAGCCTTGAACTCCCGGGCTCAAGCCATCCTCCCACCTCAGCGTCCTGATTAGCTGGGACTACAGGTATCTCTGAGACACTGTGCCCGTCAGATCTTTGTTGTTTTAAACACTGAGATTTTGGCATCATCGTTAGTTACCACAGCGTAACCTAACCTGCCCAGACTGATTAAATTTTCTATAAAAGGATAAACATACTCAAAATTATAGAAGCTCAACACAAGGCAGGGAAACGTGCAGGCCACAGGGACCATTTCGGCTTCTTCCCCTTTCCTCAGTTACTGACAGAACAGCTTCCACCCTGAACGTTGCACAGAACACTTCCCTTTCCGCCCTTTTGTGAGTCCAGCTAATCATTTTTAGGTCATCTCTGCCAGGCCTCCATCTTGCCCGTAGCATTTTATTGAAGTATTTTTAATACTTTAATACTTTTTATGGCCCTGGCGGAGATTGGATTCCCCATTCTGTCAGGTAAGCATTAGACAACCTGGGGTTTTCAAAAGCAAGATAGTAGACTGAGCTTCATAAAAGTTGAGCTGGTTAGAAAATGCCATGGCCAACATAAAGAAGATAAAATTCTTGGCAAAATGGATATCAAAACTTTTTCTTTGACCAGGCGTAGTGGCTCACACCTGTAATCCTAACACTCTGGGAGGCCGAGGCGGGAGGATCACTCGAGGTCAGGAGTTTGAGACCAGCCTGAGCAAGAGCGAGACCTTGTCTCTACTATAAATAGAAAGAAATTAGCCAAACAACTGAAAATATAAAAAATTAGCCCCGGCACGGTGGCATATGCCTGTAGTCCCAGCTACCCAGGAGGCTGAGGCAGAAGGATTGCTTGAGCCCAGCAGTTCGAGGTTGCTGTGAGCTAGGCTGATGCCACAGCACTCTAGCCCGGGTAACACAGTGAGACTCTGTCTCAAAAAAAAAAAAAAAAAAAAGAAAAGAAAAGAAAATTTTTTTTCTTCTGTTGTGCATTGCGGATAAAGGCATGGTGGACCTATTCATCGGGCACAGTTGGTGCAGTGCCTAGAGCACATGATACTTTCAGGGGCTTATGAAAATGCTATCATTTCTTTTTTAAAGTAGAAGATAGTATTTTAATATGTAATATTAATGTAGTCATCTTTATGCTGTAGGGGAGAAAAGATATTTTTTAAAGTCTTTTTTTTTTTTTTTTAATGAAAGGGTGGGTATGAGGAGGGTTGCTCAGTTTCCTTGTTTTTTTTTTGTTGTTGAGACAGAGTCTCATTCTGTCATGCTGACTAGAGTGCAGTGGTGTCATCATAGCTCACCGCAACCTCCAACTCCTGGGCTCAAGTGATCCTCCTGCCTCAGCCTCCTGAGTAGCTGGGACTACAGGCACACACCACCATGCCTGGCTGGTTTTTTTTTTTTTTTTTTTTTTTGGTAGAGAAGGGATTTCACTCTTGCTCAGGCTGGTTTTGAACTCCTGAGCACAAGCAATCCTCCCACCTCAGCCTCCCAGAGTGCTAGGATTACAGGCGTGAGCCACCACACCCGGCCGGGGAGAAAAGATTTTTCACTCATCACAAAGTTCATGGGTGAGGCACCTACAATAAAAGAGAAACAAGAGAAAAGCATACAAATTTATTTATTTAATAATATAAGTTTTATGTGACACGGGAGACTTCAGAAATGAAGACCCGAAGAAACAGAGAAAACGTGTATTTTTTTATAGATAGTCCTGCAGAAGTATGATTGGAGGACAGAAGGGAATGATGTAATGGTGATAAACTAGGGCCTTAGCAAGGCCTGTTTGTCTAGATTCTTCATTGTGTGCCTGTGTCTTCAGAGATAAAGACATTCCTTCCCTTGGGTGTAGGAAGGGCATCTCTGGAATGCAGCTTTTCTTCAGAGGAAAGTCAGAGAATTCTTCCATGACCTGCCTTCAGGGGAGAAGGATGAAGGGAAGGTGAGAGAGACCTTCCGCGTCTGCTTTTTTCTCATATCCTAAGGTGTCATATTTTGGGGTAGCATGTCCTGAACCCCATCAATACCAACTCAGTAATAAAATATAATTTGTAATACTTTTTATGGAGAAAGGGATGCAAATCTGGGTGACAATGCACTTCTTGGACATGAGTAGAGACATGCATGGCATTGCTGTGACCTATAATGTCTTTTCTTTTATGAGTATGTCAGAATTTCCCCAGTTACAATCAACTGGCTCTGTGTTTGCTTTCTAGGATTACTCAGGGCACTTAGGTCATAACTGCTAGGGGCAAGGGTTCTCGATCACAACAGTGAGCATGAGATAGCACATTCCTCTAGTTTACTTCCCATGTTTGTACTTTCCCTTCTTCTGACTTCTGGAGGAGTCCAGCAGGTTCCAGGGAAGCCAATTCCACACCTAGCTCCAGGGGTGGAACCTAGGGTGTAAGCTCAGCCCCCCTGCCCTACCCACGGGGAGCATCTACTGGGGGATCATTACTCCAGTTCAGCTAGAGTGAGCCTTACAACTGTGGCCAGGAATTCTGGGGCGCAGTCTTCCCCAGAAGACACGGTGTGTAAACACGAATCTGAATTCCCACCTAATTTGCTCCCATGATCAAAATCAAAGGAAATCTTAGAGAACTGGAACCTTGATCATACCACATTTGAGCCCTGCCTTGAGATCTTTTGAGTTACATAAACGTATAATTTTCCTTTTACTGTTAAAGCCCACATGGAATGGGTTTTCTGCTACTTTAAACACCTTATTGAAACTAAATGTACTATTATTATCCCCTTTATAAATCAGGAACAGAGGGGTTAGGTCACTTGCCCAAAGCCACAGAGATATTACGTATAGGAGCCAGGATTCAATCCCAGACAATTCGACTCAGAAATTATCCAGATTAATGTTAACGTGTGATTTGCATTGATATCAATTGCTATGTTTTCATAGATTTCATAAATTTCATCTGTAATTCTCTCCATATACGTTACCTTATAAACACTGTAAGTATGAATAGAGCTAAGCAGAAAGGAATCAATGCGTATAAGAATTTTGTCCTAATCTGTGTGTCTGCTTTAAGGAGATACCCCATTCCAGGAAAACACAGCTGGTACCACATGAAAAGGACCCCTCATCACCACATATACAGAAAAGTAGAAGATCGGGAATTTGAAAGTCAGCATCATTGCCTCCCATCTGGCTCCCTGACCCTTCTCCAACCCCCTCATTCCACCTTTCACTTCTTCTCCTCCTTCCTCCAGCTTAACACCAGATCCAGTCTCTCGGCCTCAGCCCAGTTTGCCTCCTGGTCATGCTTGCGGGTTTGCTCTCTGACTCAGCACATTCCTGGGCAACCCTGGATGACAATCGGGCCTTCTGAGGCCTGGACCTCACTGTCCCATCTGTGGTCTTCTCAAGTAGCCCACCCCACCCGTAATGTGTCCCACCTTCAAGGCATGGACTTGTGTAATATTCTCCCTTTCTCCAAAATACTTTTGCAAACCCTCCTGCATATGGAAAACAAACACAGGGAGGAAATAGAGATGATGAATGTGGACAACTCATTTGAAAAATTAGGGCAGATAAAAAAGAATGAAATCATGTCTTTTGTAGCAACATGGATGGAACTGGAAGTCATTATCTTAAGTGAAAGAAGCCAGGCACAGAAAGTCAAATATCACATGTTCTCACTTAAAAGTGGGTGCCAAAAAACGTATGAACATGGAAGTAGAGAGTGGAATGATAGTCAGTGGAGACTCAGAAGGGTGAGGGAGGGGGACATGTGATGAGAAATTAGCTAATAGGTACAGTGTACATTATCCAAGTGATGGTTACCCTAGAAGCCCTGACTCAACCACTATGCAATCTGTGTATGTAATAAAATTACACATGTACTCCATAAATTTGCACAAATAAAAAAAATTTTTTAAAGAAAAGAAAAGTTAGGGCAGAAAATTGAGGTTGGGCTATACTTGGAAGGGATGTGGCGTGGGGTGGTAGAAGTTGCTTGTTGCATACTGTATCTATTCTCCCTCTGCTACAGTAATAGAGTTTCTATTTTAACTGGGTACCAGAATAATGGCTCCATTTCCCAGCCATCTTTGTGGATGGACATGGCCATGTTGGCAAATCCTGACCCATTGGGATGTGAGTGGAAGTGATACCCTATGTGGAAGGGCTCCCCATCTCCCCAGCCCTCTTTCCCCATTCTGTTAGCAGGAGTGTGAGTTACTATGGACTATGCATGCAAGGCCACCCCCAGGAATGGTGGAGCAAGGAGACCTAAGAACCTGAGGTCCCTGACACTACGGTGCTGCCCTGCCAGCCCTGGGCTGCTTATGTGAGAAACAATTAAACTTTCATCTTGTTAAGCTTTTTAAGTGGGTTTGGTTATTTGGGGTCTATATAGCAGTCAAAGTTGCTTCTTCATTAATACACACGGAAAGAAGTTTCTTCACTTTTTTGTTTCTAATGAATCTTGAGCCTGTTCCAATGTTGATTGGAAAAAACCAGGAGAAAGAGAAGTTGAAAATACAGAGTGATCTGGAATGATGTGCGGGGAGTTAGCTACGCTCCCAGCAAGAAATCGGGTCCCTTAGGTAGGGGTTGTCACAAAGGATAAGAAAACAATAGATAATGGAAAATAATAGAAATAAAAGAATACACAGAGACGAAGGTATAGTTTTATAGATTTATAAAGATAAAAGGCAAAGTGGGGGTACTCGGGGGTCCTTACGATATCCCCGTCAATTGTAAGGCCCAGGATAAAGTTTCACATGGGTATTTATAGGTACAGAGATCGGTTGCCAGGGGTAACAGATTTACATAATAACAGGTAGTTTGTTTTAGGTTAAAAGTCTTTCAAAAGCCTTCTGTAGATCCCTTAATTAACTCTGGTCACAAAATCTTTCAAGGACAAACTTCTAAGATAAAGCTATCACTTAACAGAAGGGTTAAACAGAGATATAGTGGCTCCATATTTCTTTATCTAGTTATTGCAAATAGAGAAAGGTGATCAGAAGTCAAGCAGGAACTGTCCCTTGGGCTAATTGTTTTTAGCTGCAGGTATCTGTCTCTCGGGCGGGCACTCTTTGATCAGCTCTTATCCCGTGATTCCATGTAGACTTTGCTTTGTCCTTCAAAGAAGGCGAGAACCACAGGTTTGAGACTGCAGCGTCACCTTGGAAAGCAGCTGCTACTGACCTTTGAGATGCCCTCCTGAGGTGGAGCAGCTTTTGATATGCAAACTAACACGTTCACATATTCTTTCAGGGCAGAGCCCTGCAAAACTCCTGAGACCATTTCTGTCTCTAATATAGTAATGTTAATTTATGGAGTGACAATGATGGTTAGTGTCAGGGTCCTGAGAAGGCAGGAGAAAAAAGGGCCCAGAGCCCAGTTGGAAGGGCCTGCCATAGTGGCAGGAGGGACACGCTCCACTTGGACAAGGGGATTGGCAAAGTGGGGAGCTGGAGGCAGGACACATGAGATTTGGTGGCAGGAAGTTGAGGCAGCTCCTACCTGTGGCTTCTATTTTTTCAGCAAAGCAGGAGGTGAGGTCCTTCTTGGAGAAATAAACCTGGAGCAGGAAAGTGAGCCTGGGAGAGTTTATATAAGTGTTCAGAGGTGGGAGCGTGGCTGGGGCATCCTTTCCATGGCCGTCTGTGTTTGTGTTGTCTAAGAGCACAAGAGCTAAAAACCAGACACTGACAATTTCACTTCATGTCAAGTACCACACAAGGCCGTCCCTGAATAAGATTTGCAAGTAAAGGTTTTTCATGATTTTGAACATTAAAAATAAGAATATAAAACAGGTCGAGGGCCTTATTCAATACATCCAATTTATCCAAAAACTTCAAGCTAAAATATATTCGTTGTCTGCAGTTTTCAAATTATGATAGGTCTATTTTGATTTTTAAAAAATCAGGATAACTGAGAGCCAAATAAAACACCTGTCTGTTGCCATTTCACTTGTGAATTAGGCGTGGTCAGACGCCATGCTCAGCTTTTCGCATGGCTTAGTTCTCTATCCCATGAAATGGGTATTTTCATCCTTATTTTAAAGATGAAGAAACTGAAACCCAGAAAGATTGAATAACTTGCCCCAAATCATAGTTATTAAAGGACCAAAATTTGAGCAAGGTAGTTCTCATTCCAAAATCTGTGCTCTTAACCACCGCCCCTGCCTTTTCTTAGCCCAGAAGGTATTCTAGGACCTGACAGGTCAGCTCCAAAGTTTTGCTACCCTTCTAGAAAGTTATGAGGTCTTTATGGAAACAGAACTTCTGGTAGCCTGCCTGATATCTCAGAGCTGCCAATTGACAAATCAAGTTAGACACTGTCTCCCTTCCCTCACCATTCCAGCAATTGTGCTACAGTGAAAGTCTTCTAGCTCGTCTACAACCCTGGACTTTCTTCACACTCCCTGGCACATGGCACTACTCTAGGCTGGCAAGGACCTGCAGCAGCAAGTGTGTCACCCAAAGTATAGGGCAAGCGTGTGCTGGCCTGTGCAGAAACAGTCTTCAACAGTGACACCTTGTGGCAGTGGCTGAAACAATAGTGCCAGTGAGTTGGTTGGGCTTCCCCATTCTCTCTCTCCGTCAATACCAACCTCTTTGAACCAAGTGCTTAGGATTCTTAGAAAGTTTAAAGGGACATTTAAGAGGCATATGATTAGATTTCCTGCTAATAAAGGTAGATGGAGGCCGGGCGCGGTAGCCCACACCTGTAATCCTAGCACTCTGGGAGGCCGAGGCAGGCGGATTGTTTGAGCTCAGGAGTTCGAAACCAGCCTGAGCAAGAGCGAGACCCCGTCTCTACTAAAAATAGAAAGAAATTAATCGGACAACTAAAAATATATAGAAAAAATTAGCCGGGCATGGTGGCGCATGCCTGTAGTCCCAGCTACTCAGGAGGCTGAGGCAGAAGGATCGCTTGAGCCCAGGAGTGTGAGGTTGCTGTGAGCTAGGCTGACGCCACGGCACTCACTCTAGCCCGGGCAAAAGAGTGAGACTCTGTCTCAAAAAAAAAAAAAAAAAAAAAAAAAA
>RJWJ010045365.1:0-11615 GCA_004363605.1 Indri indri
TTCTGTGGCCAGCTGCTCCCCTTAGGTCTATTTGGTTTTGCTTGCGTAAGAAGGCTGCCTCTTTTCCTATGGTGCCCACATGCGTAGACAAGCAGACCCTGAGCTCTGGATTCTCTTACTACTTCTGAATTTGGATGAAAAGTTATCCCACAGGACATTGGATTTGGCTTCTAGGTGGCTGCTGAAGGAATAGAATGTTGTAACCTGGAACTGTGGGGTTAGTTACCTCTCTGTCAGCAAACTTTGACCAATGGCAAACAGGAGCTGACAAAGAACTAGGCAGATAAATTTTTTCTCCTGAGTCCCTCCCAAGGTCTGTATTGAGGTACAGTTTCTTTGTACTGCCTGTCCAGAAATGTCTTAGGTGGTAGAGCAGCTGTACTTTCTAAGCACCCAGTTATTTCCCTGTCAGTTTATTGTGAAATGAGTTCAGCAGAGTAAACACATCACCTTGCAGTGCTGCTCATCCTACCTTGAATCACTTTCCTTTCTTCTTACTCTCACTGTCTAGAGATTGCACCTCTCAAATTAGGCATCAGCTCTTAATCCTTGTCTCAGGCTCTGTTTTTAGGAAACCCAAGCTAAGATTCATTCTAATTAACTATTGGCCCAAAGTAAAGCAAAGTTTAATTTTTTTAATTCTAAAGCTTATTAGAATACTCAATTTCTTGCTTTTCTTTCTTTCTAGATGCCCTCTCCAATTTTCACTTGCTGCATGTACATATCTTCTAATTTTAAGAGGAATATGGATGATATCTACACTTTACTATCTACGGCATATTCTACATCTCCTTAGAGAAGCAGCCAATACAGAAACATATCATTTTTATTTATAATACTATTAACTGGTACACTGGAATATAACAATCTAGAGTCTATAAAATTTTTCATAAGAGAACAGAATGGCTAATATTAGGCTTTGAATTAGAAAACCTCTTCCTTTGCTTCCATCTAAACACAGTCATGCATTGCTTAACAATGGGGATATGTTCTGAGAAATGTGTTGTTAGGCAATTTCATTGTTGTGCAAACATCATAGAGTGTACTTACACAAACCTAGATGGTATAGCCTATTACATATCTAAGCTATATGGCATAGCCTATTGCTCCTAGGCTACAAACCTGTACTGCATGTTACTGTACTAAATATTGTAGGCAACTGTAACACAATGATATTCATATATCTAAACATAGAAAAGGTACAGTAAAAATACAGTATTATAATCTTTTGGGACCACTGTTGTCTATGTGGTCCATCATTGACCAAAATGTCATTATGCAGCACATAACTGTATCTGTTATTAAATAAAGTTGAACAGTAGAGTTGAATAGTTTTATATTTTCCAGGTAGTCTAGTAGGAAGGCACCTAGAATAGTGCTCGGCATATAAGGCACTCAGTAAATAATACTAAATGGACAAAGGAAGGGAGAGAGGGAGAGAGATAGAGAAAGAGAGATGGTACAAGAGAGACCACTAGACCAGAATTCAATTAAACTTGATTCTACTCCTAATGTCGTTGTTAGGGGAGCTACGTTTCTCTGTAAGTGCTTCTTCTTTACCCTCTATTTATCTTATATAAATCTCATAAGAATTATTTACTGACTAAAAATGATGTCATTTCAAGGTATAATTGTTGATAATAGCCAACCTAGATGCCCTGCCTGTCAGAATGTTGACTTGGATACAATACCAAGATTAAAGTACTATGTTATATTGTCTGTTAGTCTTCTAAAGTCAGAAAACCAACGGACAGTTTCTGAATCAGCATTTTCATGCAATCTCGGGAAAGCAAATGACAGTCTTTAGAATGCCTAAAATTCTATTGCTAAAAATGCAGATTCGTAATCACTACCTCAGTCATTAAAATGAATGTAAATTAATCATCATAAATATACTAACAAGTCTAGAGTAGTCTGTGTCCTATAGTTCTCCTGATTATCCTGCAATTGGTCAGAGGACAGGCAGCTATAAACCCTCTAAGGAAATCTAACTATGTATTTACACAGGAAAATTCAGTAAGTAGAGAATTTTATCTCTTAACATTTAACAGTAAGGGCTAGGAAAATGAGAAACTGAATTAATGCTAAAAGTAAATATCTCATTGACAAAAGAGCAATTAAAAAACTGAATAACTGAGCCAGGCGCGGTGGCTCACGCCTGTAATCCTAGCACTCTGGGAGGCTGAGGCGGGCGGATCGTTCTGACCTCAGGAGTTCGAGACCGGCCTGAGCAAGAGCGAGACCCCGTCTCTACCAAAAATAGAAAGAAATTAATTGGACAGCTAAAAATATATAGAGAAAAAATATTAGCCGGGCATGGTGGCACATGCCTGTAGTCCCAGCTACTCGGGAGGCTGAGACAGTAGGATTGCTCGAGCCCAGGAGTTTGAGGTTGCTGTGAGCTAGGCTGACTCCACGGCACTCGCCCCAGGCAAGAGAGTGAGACTCTGTCTCAAAAAAAAAAAAAAAAAAAAAAAAAAAAAAAACCTGAATAACTGTAGGATTTAATGCAATACTATTGAAGGGGAAATTTCACAATGGTGGTTTAGAGCTTCATTAAAAAAAGAATAAAGATTGGGTAACAGACCCATACTCTCAAATTTCTGCTTTTGAAGAACTGCGGATCAAAACAAAACTTACCATACAATCGTTCTGTGTCAATTATAAATTTAAAAAAATTTAAAACTTCTCTGACTTTACCACAATAACATATATTAATATAAATATAGAAAAATTGCATCTATACATATATATATAAATATATACAAATAAATAAATGGGAAAAATAAAATACAGATACAAAAAAACCTTACCTTCATTTTTGCTTGTTCAATAAATTCAAAACATTCTGGAAAATAAGACAGGATATTGGTTTCAGGAAGATCCAATATAGAAATGCTCTTATATGTAAAGTCACTGAGGAAAGCATTTTCTACTCCACATGCAACATTGAGAATATGAGTCACCTTAAAGAGAAAGAAAAAAGATGATTTTTTTAAAAAGTCTCATAATTTAGGTGATCTAAAAAGAGACTGGGATATTGTTATCTCTACCAAGAATAATAAAAATTTAAACATGACTCATGCGAATGATACTTCCTCCAGGAAGCCTTCTCTGACTGCCACATCCTGCACCAGAAGTGCTCCTTCTTCATATTCTCATAGCCCCCTATACTTGCCCTATTATAGCTCATATCACTTAGAGATTGTTTGTCTCCTTCGCTGCACTAGGAACTCCATAAGGGGAGAGAACACGTCTAACTCAATATTATAAGTGAGTCAATAGTGAGCGTGGCAGAAACTGTCTAAAATCTTTGCTGAATAAATTGGTGAATGTCCATATTAAAAAAAAAAAAAACAGGAGGAGTTTATCAGCAGTACACAACTTCCCTTTCAATAATTATTTCCCTATTTTCCTTCATATTCTTTACTAATAAAATGGTTCTCAAGTTTAAAAGCTTACCTGCGAGCTTTTAAAAACTAGCAATGCCACTGAGCCTCATACCCAGAGATTGTGATGAAATTAGCTGGACGAAAAGTGAGGGGGAGGAGGAATAGCTGTGAGATTTTCCTTCAGAAAGTACACTTACGCAATCCCCTCCTACTCCATCCATGTATTTGAGCCCCTTTCCCAGAGTGCAGCAAGCATGAAGCAAGCCATGTAGAGTATCCAGTAAGAGGATCCAAAGGCTAAATGCATCTGAAAAATGAGTCACCGTTTCTTGTCACGACAGTGCTTCTTACTGTATTTACTCTCTTTTCTTAGTGTGAGTCTTAGGTTTCTGTCTAACTTCAGTGTTTTCATGTATTTCACACATTTCTAGAGTATTTGTCCCCGCCACCCTCACAGGTGTGGCTCTGGCAGCGCTCCACTCTCCCTCCCCCACACAGCTGAGTAGATTTGGGTGGACACTTGACTTAAACTAGGCCAATGAGATTATCTTTAGAAACTTTAAAAATAGGTTTAAAAAACAGCTAGAAAAACCTACAAATGTGAGAGCTTTACCACAGCCATTTCCTATTATGTGTTCAGAGAAACAGAACAATTCCTGCTGCAAAGTGAGATGAGTGGGTATGTGCAGAGAGGGCTGTGGGGGCCAGCGGACGAAGAGAAGGGCTATTCCTTCCATTCCCTGGCTACAGTCTCTGGTGAGGCAAGGCCACCCCTGCCTTTGGGCCCAGACATCCCCCTATCTTTATACACATTCTTGTTCCTGGCTCCTGTTGCCCAAATTGGTTTCTGGGGCTGACAACCAAAAGAGTGTTGAGTGAGACACTCACGGAGCCAAGCCTCACGAAGAGAGAGCCATCAGCCATTTAGGAGCCTACCTGCCTCGTGGAAGAAAGACGAGAAAAGAAGCTCAAATGTCTACTTAGAAGAGATTATTAAAAAGAAAGGAGATGGGAGCAACTAGAAAGAAGGGAGAACATTTTCAGAAGATAAAGTCTGAAACATCCTTCTGCTTTCTCCCGTGAAGTGTGGTCTGACTACATCACGTCATTCTCACCCCAGTGATCTTGCAGCCAGGATTATAAGATTCTGCTCTTAATAACACAGTATTTTCGAATGTTTTATAAGATTGATAATATTTGCTTTATTTTTACAGCTGTATTACAGGTTCCAAAAAGATCAGAAATGAGGTCTTACTACTTACAGAATTTACACATATATGCGTGTGTATACCATTGCCTTATATATTTTCCCTATATATCACAGGATTATAGAGAAGATCAAAAGAGAATCTTGCGGAAACACATTGAAAGGTAAAAGTGCTATGGAAATACTATGGATTATTAAACTACCCAGTGCCTAGGTAGCTGTTTGGAAATGCAGCTTAGATATTCATTGATTGAATGGTCCTGATTGACAAGAATTTCACTGAGTCACGGGTGGTGGTAGTGATGGGGAACCCAGCCTAAAAACCCTTCTGATAATAGAGCATACTTTTAAAACTTAGTTACAGAGCTCCTAACAATGATTGCCCTTGGTCGGGATGCCCTTCATAATAGGAATAATAAGAATAGCCCCTTTATTGAGTACTTAGTATGTGCCAGGCATACAAGTTATCTCACTTAATCCTCACATTTAGGCATTATTGCAATAAAATTTTATTTTTTAACTGGTTCAAAAATCAAAACATTATAAAAGAAAACATTAAAAAGTCTTCTTCTGTCTCTACTCCATTATCTCCCACCCTAATGATGACTACCTTTGTTGGTTTCTTGCATATTCTTTTAGAATTCCTTCATGCAAATATTCTATTTACTGACTTTCTGACACAAAGGCAACATCCTTGGGTTTTTTCCCTATTAAAATATGTCCTGGAGATCTGTTCATATCAGTACATGGAGACCCTTCTTTGTGTTCTTTTTTATTCTATACACTATTCTGTGATGTGGGTGCACTATTGCTTATTTAACCAGTTCTTTATCGATGGACAAGTGGGTTGTTTTCAATAATTTGCTATTAAGAACAATGCTGCAAAAAATAACTTGGAACATTTAATATGTTACACTTAGTTTTCTATCCTCCATAGAGCTTTACTAGGCACTCACCAGGCACTCAAGAAACATTTTATTAATAAAGCAACCATTATTATCAACTCTAAACATTAAAATTAAATTCTTATAGCAACTTCTGAAATGGTCTTACACAAGAGAATATCTACTGGTTACAATATTTTATTTAAATTCTAGGATATCATTTTGAAATGTGGCATATATTTAAATCAATGATTTTGTTTTGCAGCATCTTAAATTTTTCTAGGAACCCTCCTAGCATTATTAACAGGGTCACTGTGTACAGAGATAGCAGGATCTTTTAAACAGCTATTTGTTTCATATCACCAGGAAGAACCTGAATTTGAACTAGTGTATCATTAGAGAAGAGGGATGATAAAAACACTTGCCAATGCAGACATTCACAAGTTTTCATTTGTCATTTTTACTCTGAGAAATATCAACTTAGTGTAAATAAGAACTTTGAAACTTGTTCTACGTGTTAAAATATAGATATAAGAGGGTTCCTGTTAGGAAATATAGTGATTCTCACATCCTTATGCAATACAAGGCCATTATTTGTTGTTGTCAGGTAGTAATTATTTTAACAAACCAAGAGGAGTCCAGTTTAAACACAAGTCAGTAATTTGACAAGTAAAAATATCAAAGTAGTTAATGAACTGGTTAGTACGTAGTTATTAATATATCCTTGGGAAAATAGTTGTAAGTGTTTATCACATAAATTTTTTTATCCTCAATTCAATCAAACTTTTTTTTCAGAGCTGTGGGTGACAAAGACAAGTAGGACAAAGTCTCTACCCTCTAGAAGTTTGCTAAAAAAAAGAAGAGAAAGTAGAGGAGGGGAAAACATGTTCACCAATGGTGGTAATATAAGACAGAAAGATTAGGAGCTGGGAGAAGAACAAAGTGTCATGGGACCAAAAAGGAGGAATGGAGTGCTGAACTTGCCCCCTAGGCCCTGGGCCTTCACATTTGCTATTCTCTCAGCCTGAAGTGCTCTTTCCCCATCCAAGCATGGCTAACCCTGTCACAGGGCCCCAGTGGAAATGCCACACCCTCAGAGAGCCTAACTGTGATGCCCACCACCCCCGCCACTCTCTTCTCACTGCCTTGTTTTAATGTTTAGAACGTGTTCTCATCAGAAAACATCCTATTTTAACAGCAGGGACCTTACTGCTTATTAACTTCCCTGTTTCCTATACTTAGAAAGGGGATTAGCACAAAGCAGGTGCTTAATATTTTCTTAAAAGACAAATGAGTGAGATATAAGATGTTATAATACTACACGTCTTCAAGTAAAGACTCCTTATTCTCACATAACCCATTTGCCTCATGGGTGAGAGTCAGGGTTGCAGTCTTTCTAGCTATTCCCTGCTTCTTCAAAATAACTTCTTTTCCACCCTGCAGTAAAAATCCTTGCTCACTGGGGTTCATATAAACTGATCCTTACATCTTCTACCCACTGTCTCTCTTGGGCACGTCTCAGTCTGCTATATCCTACCCCAAGTCCTACCATTATCCTGGGTGACATCAACATCCATTTGGGTTTAACAGTTCCCTGTCTACCTTATTTCCAGTGACCTTCATCATCACTTCAAGGCCAATGCTCTCCCATCTCCCACCCTTGACCTCAACATCATCTATGGATCCTCTCCATCTTTTTTCTTTTCTTTGGCTGCCATCACTTCCCCACTGCCCCGCCATTCTCAATCTTCTGAAATCTGGCTGTGGCCTCCAGTTCAAATGAAACTGTCCCCACCAAAAGCACTAACAACCTCTTTGTCACAAAGTCCAATGGGCACAAGTCAGTCCTAATTGTACATAAACTTTCGCAGCATCTAATACTGCTGACTCTTTCCTCCTTAAAACACTCTTCCTTCTTTGGCTCCCATGACATCACATTTTTTAACCTTCTTATGACCTCTCTTAGCTCCTCCTCTCCCACTGCATTCTTCTTCCTTTGATCATTCCTTATAGGTTGGTATAGGGTTCTGTCATAGGCCCTCTTCCCTGCTTACCTTATATCTTTCCCCAGGTGATTTCATCTACTCCAGTGATTTCAATCACTACTTACAAGCTGAAGATTCTTAAATCTATATTTTTACCTCTTTCCTGAACTTCAGACCCCATATATCCACACTTTCCACTGAACAACTTTGCCTAAATGATCCACACCTGAAATTAAAAATGTTCAAAACTGAGCTCGTCACTTTTCCTCCAAAACCTGTTCCTTCTATCCCATTCCCTATTTCATGTCATGACACCAACCCTACTTGGTTACCAAAGAAAACTAGATATCAGCCTTGACTCCTCCTTCTCCCCAGCCTCATTCCTTCCTGCCCCATAAGTAATCAGTCACTAAACTGTGAGAATTCTACCCTCTAAAAAAATTCCTCAAATCCATCCACTTCTCTGTCTCTCCACTGCATCCCAATCTAAGCCACCATCATCTTTTTTCAAGATTACTGCAATAGCTTCATAACTGGTCTCTCCATCTCTAACGTGAGCAACCCTCCAAGCTATTTCCTACACTGCTTCTAAAGAGAATCTTCCTATAATAAAATGCAAATTTAATCCTATTATTTTCCTGGGTAAAACCTCTCAAGGCCTTTTCACTGTCTTTTGATCAAGTCCAAACAACTTACTTTGGTTTACATGGCCTTTTGTGATCTGGCTCATGCTTACGTCTCTGGCCTTTTTCTTGGTACCCTTCTTTCTCATGCTCTCTATTCCAGGGTTACTGAACTTCTTCTCTGTCCCTGAAAGCAACAGCCTTTCTCTTGCTTCTGGGCCTTCACACATACCATTTTTTTAAAAAAATCTGAGCACTTTTCTGTCTGCTCCCTTCCCATCTCCTTCAGAGTAAAACTTCAGTATCACTCCCTCCAAGAAGCCCTTCCTGACCCTCCTACCCCCAAACAAAACAAAACAAAACAAACTTGGAGTAAGGGTATCATCTCCTGTGCACTCCTATAGCACCCTACACTTCCTCATCAAAGCACACAATACGGTGTACTATAGCTGCTTTTTTTCTCTCCACTCTCTGCCCCTTAGATCATAAACTTTATGGGAACAGGAATCTCTCGCACCCCGCCAACTGTAGTTAATTCCATGACTTGAAACAATGCTTGATAAAATGATAGATGGCTAAAAATTCTTTTGAGTAAATAACGAAATAACAAACCACATCAGTTGTGAGGAGGAGGATAGGAAGAAATGGCATTAGAGAAGAGGTGGTATGTGAGTTGGGACTTAACACATGGGTATGTCTTTGACAAGCAGAAATGAGGGAAAATCTATGACACACAGAGGAACTATATAAGCAGCGACAAGAAATATGTGCCTCCAAGGTCAGGTTCATGAGGGTATATGAAGGAGATTGAGAAGAAAACAAAATTGGAAAGATGGATTATAGATCCACATATTTGAATTAGGTGCAATTATTTTTGCAACTTTATTAATATGATAGCCAAAATGTTACCAATTAAACTCTAAAGCATACCAAAGATGGACCAATACAGTTTTTTCCTAAATAAATGTAATAAAATGCTTCCTATACATGGTGTCAGACTTAAACCATTTTTTTACCTTGTGCTTTTTCAGCGTATCCAGATCATGAGCAGCATCTTGTGACCCTATAAGAAATAAATCATATCACCTTGAACATAAATATAATCATCCTGACATTTTATATAAATTTGTGCAACAATTCTATGAGTTATTCATTTAGTTTTTAAAAAACCCAACAATGTAGGAGGACCTCAGTCTAATTTCCTAAAGGGTAATTTGGTAAAATTCATCAAAAAATATTCATCTTATGTTTGCTCTTGAACTCTGAAATTATGCTTCTAAGAATTTGTCCTAACAGTTATAGATGTTGCAAAGATTTGCTATAAGGATTTTTATATGCGATTGTTTGTAATAAAAAAAAACAAAGCCAAAACAAACAAAAAAACAACTAAAAAGCCCAATAATAGGGGTTGGGTTAAATAAAAGATGGTACATTGTATAGCAAAATATATATAACTATCAGCACCATTAGAAATAAGAAATGGAGAAGAATATTTATGGCATGAAAATATGTTCTCAATATATTAGGTGATAAAAGCAGTTATAAAATACCATCATTCACTTTTATAAAAACAAAAAATATGTATATACTTAAAAATGGACAAGAAGTATATAGAGCAAAATGTAAGCAGTGGGGTTGCAGGTGGTATTTTTGTTTATGCTCATTTGGATTTTTTTTACAATAAACATCTCTTTCTTTTGTAACTTAAAAAAGGGTATTTTATGAAAATCAGACAACCACAAGATGACTTGGTTCTAGCTAATCTGGGGATACTCAGTAGCTTAGAGCAAATGCTGTTGGTCTGTAGAATCCGGCCCACACTCCAGGTACCACTAGGGCTGTGCCCTTCTGCAGTCCTTCCTGTTGCAGTCAGCTTCCCAGATTTCACACACTTGGAAACCTGGTCTAGTTAATAAGCAAGTTCATATGGGAGAATAACCAGGTAAAGTAAAGCAAGTTTCAAAATTGAAAAAACAGGGCATTTATATTTAAAGATTTTAAGCATTTTACTCTCCTGAATTAGGTTCCATTTCATAAATGGTGTTTGTCTTACTTTCCTATCTGGGAAATCGTCCAACTTTTATCGTTATTTTAGGTAGCTAGAAGGCCAGCAAGTATGCTGTTTGGCCAATATCCTCTTGTTAATACCAAGCTGACAGGCTCCTTACTGAGACTACATTCACCTTTATTCTCCTTAAAATTTAAGTCAGCACAAATGGACTTCAGGTAATCAGCTCGTGTTTTTCACCTAATACTTAGTAGTATTAAGTTCAAGTTAATTCTGCCTACAGTCTAAACGTCAGCTTTTCTCCAATTTTAAGTAGATGATTTATATTGCAGTCTATGATAAACATTTTATTTTATTTTTTGAGACAGAGTCTCACTCTATCGCCCCTGGATAGAGTGCAGTTGCGTCATCATAGCTCACTGCAACCTCAAACTCCTAGGCTCAAGCGATCCTCTTGCCTCAGCCTCCTGAGTAGCTGGAACTACAGGCACGCACCACCATGCCCGGCTAACTTTTTCTATTTTTAGTTGTTTGGCCAATTTCTTTCTATTTTTAGTAGAGATGGGGTCTTGCTCTTGCTCAGGCTGGTCTCGAACTCCTGAGCTCAAGCAATCCTCCAGCCTCGGCCTCCCAGAGTGCTAGGATTACAAGCATGAGCCACCACACCGGGCCTGACAGATTATATTTTTACTTTACCAAAACCAAAAGTTTTATACCCCATGCTGAGAGAAGCTGTGCTGCTTTGAGGAGGTGAAGAAAGCTCTTAAAATCAACCAGCAAACAACCCCAATCTCTCCAGTCTGGTCAAAAACAACCCCTTCATCATTCACGTGGAAGAACTTTAGATGTCACCATTCATGATCCTAAGGAATAAGGCACTTGTAACCACACAGAAAAAGTTCATCTTCCAGGAGAAAGGAGGTTGTGCCTGATGAAAGATCCCATTTCCTGGTCCAGAGAGAAGACCTTATTAGGACTAGTTTCAGAAATCCCTCCCAGGACTCTCCCAAGATCCTGGGTAGGGTTCCAACCCTAATCTGAGAACACTTTGGATAAATCCACATTAAAAAATAACATGAAGATGCTGAATTGCTGTATAATTAATGAAAATCCTGCCATAATTATTTGAAACCAGTATTACCACAGTGGAAGCCAAGTAACTGAAAAATGTCCCTGGACATATTTTCTTTCCTAGATGTGGTGAGCCAGACCTGGGTGAATTAGCTAAATGACTCACAATTTTTCACTGTTAATTTGGCAAAATATGGTATAATTTTTCATTGCGCTGCATTTACTACTTGGAGATATTTATTTGGTGAATTTAAAGATAGCATATATCATAATTCCTATAATACATAATACAATAACTCATATGTATACCGTAATCAACTTGTGTCAAAAACCTTTCACAACAACCTCAAGACAATCCTGAAATAGGCAGATACTGTTACTTCAGCTTTACAAATGGCTTTTTGGAAGACCAGAGAGGATAAATGACTTGCACTAGCTAATCTAG
>RJWJ010045366.1:0-11780 GCA_004363605.1 Indri indri
CTAGCCTTAGAGAGCCAAACATTTGTGAGAATAAGTAGAGCATACTATATTTAAAGTTTCCATTTGACATAAAGAATATATTAAAATGTGGTTTAACACCCTGTTTTCTCAAAGCTAAGCATTTAGAACATAATCTTGTTTCTTCAATAAGCCTGATAGCCATTGCATTTTCTCTATATTCACACCAAATTGTACAGATGACAGAATTTTAACTCATCTGAAACATCCTGTTTAGTTTATGGTTATATTTAAATTTAAAATGTCTATTAAAAAAAAGCATATGCGCAGACTTGGGTGCACAGATTTATTTATTTATTTTAAAGTCATGATGCAAAGCCATTCAACCATCCTTTCTTGCTCCGGGCTCCAGCCTACACACAATTTTTCATTAAAATATTATTCAAACCGAGGACATCTGCAGTAGTCTGGAACATATTTTCTCCAGTACTTGATTCTAAGCTCTCTATACATCTTAGACCTCTCTCAAAAGGTCTATGTCATGTGTGAGTATCACTGAACAAGTGACAGCTATGCGTATATCAAGAGCAGTGCCAGTCAGAGTGGAAAATATACCAGCTTTATTAAAAGCATCTTTAATGGATTTAATTAAGCTTATTATTCTGTCAATAATACTGTTCTCTGAATAAAAGACTTTTTTATACATAATACCTTCTTTATTAAGACATGTTTTAAGCATAGAGAAAAGTATAGTGAAAATAATAATGAATGTTACCATCACCCAACTTTGTCAAATCTTAGTATTTTGCCATATATGCTTCTGATACTTTAATCAGTACATATTCATTTGACTCCCTCTGCTCAATTATCTCTGCTTCCATTTCCCTTTCCTTGCCTCCAGAAGTAACTGATATCTTTGTTGTTTATCCAAATAATGTACATTTATACTTTTATTACATTTGTATGTGTTCTGAAATAATATTTCATGTCTTTTTATGTTTTGAAAGCATATAAATGTTATCATAATGTAACTGCCCCTTGGAAATATATTTTTGTTCACATTATATTTTTTAAGTTTTTTTCTTGTTAATACTTGTCACTATAGTTATTCATTTTTACTACGTAAGGATTCCATTGCATGAACATAGCGCAATTTATCTTTATTTGTCCTATTCTTCCTACTTGTTTTGCACTGTCCTAGCAGTTATACTTTCAAAGGGCTTCTTGATACAAGGACATGTGAGTGTTAATAAATGATTATTCTTTTAGGCCACTGAAATTTGAATGTGTTTTTCCTGCAGCAACAGTACTAATTCCTTTAGTTGAAAATAACAGAATATCTCTTTTGTTAATCACTGAAGCACATTCTATTTCTCTGTGGATCCATGTTTGCAATGTCTTTAGCTGTACTAACTGAGGGTCTCTATCATAGTTGACTTGTAAAGTATAAGTTCTTTGAGAGATAGGCCTGGAATCCGGATTTTAAATATTTATTCTTCTATACCATTATTCTTGGTTTGGTGATTCTCACGGTTATTACCTTTCTAAAGTAAATAAAACAAGTTCATGGTAAGATTAATTTCATTATTTTTTTTCTTTGCTATAAATGCCTAAGCCACCCTCTTATTTAAAACTTGTGCACTCAACATTTCCTTAAAGTTTTTCTTGCCTGAGCATAATCTGTCAGGAGGCATCTTATTCTTGGTTCTTTCATCTCCCTCTCCAGTGCTATTCTCCATTTTTTAAATTTCAGAATATTATGGGGTACATATATTTAGGTTACGTATATTGCCTTTGCACCACCCAAGTCAGAGCTACAAGCGTGTCCATCCACCAGACCGTGCACACCACACCCATTAGGTGTGAATATGCTCATCCCCACCACTCCCCTCCTACCTGCCCAACACCCGATGAATGTTACTTCCACATGTGCACATAAGTGTTGATCAATTAGTACCACTCTGATGGTGAGTACATGTGGTGCTTGCTTTTGCATTCTTGTGATACTTCACTTAGTAGAACGGGCTCCAACTCCATCCAAGATCGTTCTCTGTTGTCTTCAGCTCAATCTTCTGAGAGCAAAAAGACTTCCTCTGAGATGATGCTTCCATTGTATTGGTACTACCATCAACCTGGGCTGTTTTTCCCTTTCAGTTTAAGATTATCTCCTGAACTCTTTGGGTTCAATTTGACTCCCTCTGCTCAATTATCTCTGCTTCCATTTCCCATATTTTATTTATTTGTTTTCTGTTTCTTACTGATCTTACTGTCTGATGTTTAGCAGTGCATGGACTCCAGAGGACCATTTGTTTTAAAACTATTACTTGATTTACCACTAATTTTTAACTCCTCCGTAACAAACTTGCCCTACATGTTTGCCCCTTGACTTTCACTTAACCCTCCGAGAGATCATCCAATTCTGTAATTTTTCTGGTGCGTTTTCCAAGTGGAAAGGCCAATATTTACGTTTTATAAACTTTTCTTTCTCTTATTCCTTTTCTTTTTACTAGAGCCTGTGTCTTAATGATCAGTTGTTCACATTGAACATTAAGTTGTCAATTTTATTACTCTGATGGTTGCTTTATTTTAGCAGTTACTATGATTTAAATTACTCAACTACAAATGATTCATTGTTTCATACTTGGATAATATGAGATTAGTGAAAAATGAGAACTTCACCATTGTAATTTTTGATTTGGTACACTGATAGATATGGCCTATGCTGAAATAAAGTGTTTCTGCTTCACCCTTCTTCAGGAAGACATACATTGAATTTCCTACTAATTATCAATAGAATTGCTGCCTTATGATTACTTTATTGTTTTGGATATATCACAATCCTATTGTGTTTAATCATAAGGTGTTCATGCCTTAGATCAGGGTTTAAATTTTTCTTTATTTATGAGTGTTGCATGATGACCTTACTTCTTGTACCTTCTTTTGCTGTTTTTCTAGGTCTACTGAAACTCAGGCCCAGTCGTCTTTTTTTCAAACAGCAGATGGTTTATCAGTGTCCGAGGCACACTATTGTATGAGCCAAACATGCTAAGCCATCCCTCTTCTGGGGCCCATCTCTTTATCCTGGGTACAGAAGAAGATAAACGAATATAGAGCAAATGGAATAATACTTTCTGGAAAAAGTTGCTTGCGCCCTGATTAACTCTGTTCCCTAGAAAGTGCAAAACTATATCTCTATCTTTCAGAGTTACTTAGATTTTACCATGAATGGATTCATGGAAACACAGAATATGAAGGTTGAAAGGATCTTAAAGTCCATCTAATACAATTTCATTTCATTAGTGCAGAAATGAATGTGATAACTTGCAGGTCACATTTGACACCTTACTTTAAAAGTAAACAGGCTTCCCAGTTAAACCACCTTGGGGGGATCTTGTGATTCCTAATGACATCCTGTCCCTAAGTAAAGAATCTGATTGCGACTTCCTCAAATCGTTGATCTACTGATTAATGCATAACCTACTGATATCGGACAGGACACTGATTTATTTCTGAATCATTGTCTTGTACATAGACATTTTGGTCTGTATGTTACAATTGGTAACCAATGATCGCAACTTCTCTATTGTACTCTCCAATTAGAAAGGACAAGTCTGATATAAGTCTTCCTTCCTTTTTCCTTCCTTTTTCTACACTTTCCAATAAAAGCCTTTCAGCTTGCAGTAGATTCTGGAACATGCCCAACTTTGTTGGTGTGCCTTCATAGGTCAGGCCTCACATCTGGCTTCCAATAAACTTTTATCAAATTATTTCTGCCTCGACAGCTTTAATTTCAATCAACAAATAAAATAGCCAATATTTGACCAATTTTGATTTTCAAAATTTTCATATGGTTCAACAAACACTTGAAGGAGAAGAAGCCTCAGTCACTTGTCCCGTGAGATGTCTCTAGGGCAGGGCCACTGCACTACGCAGATTCATCCTCCATAATCTCAATGACACCACTTGCTCTGTCTCTCACTTTGCCTTGCTGTCATTCATTTTGTTTTTTAAGTTGGTACATATTTATAATGGAAAGAGGGAGAAAGGAACTACACCAAAATTTTCCTTAGGGGAAATTAGGACATTTCAAGTGAAGATGAACTATCAAGATATATTAGTATAATTCTTTGCCAGCAGGAAAGCATCCTAGATCATTTTTTTTGGTCCAAGCCATTCTGTTATTATCTAAATAGACTCTTCTCAAGTGATAAGTGGGTAGGATTCCAAAAAATCATTTGTAAGTGAGTTGCTCTAGATCTTGGAAGGCATTTCCTATACAAATGGCATAATGATTGATTATTATGTTCCCTGACCAGTCTTGCAAAGTCACTTTAACACATAAGGTACCTAAATATATCGGAATTGTTTCCAAATACATCTAATCATCATCTATTACATTATTTCTGTGGGAAAATTGCTTTTATAATTCTAAGTCTTTCTCTCAGTAGTAGCTGCCATTTCCAGCATTGATGTACAGCAGGGGCTTTATTGGAGGTAGGTTGGGGGTACACCAAGAACCATCAAGGAAGTTTTTTTTACTCAACCCAATTCGGTATCTACATTACAGAAAGGGTGTCTAGGGCAACCACTCACCAGTTATTCAGAATCAAAAGATAAAGAGAGAACTCTATTCATAAGGAACCTGAAGATTCAGACTTACGTGGAAGTGTTTTATGGCGCAATAGTTTAGAAACTGAGAACTACCTAATTTATATCTTCTGGGCTTCTCATTTGTATCTTAATCTCATTTGAGAAATTATACTATTCTGTGTCTTCTTTGTGGAAATTTGAGGGCTGCATTTAATTACAACAGCAACTATATACTAAACTATTTTAGTATTTCTTGGATCTAAACTTTTGGAATTTTTTTTTATTCAACCCTATGTTTTATTTCTCATGATTTTTTTAAATGTGTTTTGTGGTAGCAGGATCTTTCAAACTTAAAAATTAACTCTGACTTGCCAAAAGAAGCTTTGTTTCTGAAAGTAATTATTTACAATAATTACCGTGCTGTTTTCTGAAGAGGTAAGATTCCTGGTGTCACATGGCAACTTCACACACACCATCCCTGAGTTTCCTGCTGGCTTCTGTCAGATTAATGTATGCAGCTCTCCTGCCGAAAAACCCACATGGGTTCTTTTCCTGGCCACCTGTGGAGAAGGAGAGGATTTTTAATTTTTTCCTTAAGTTTCTAATGCTTTAATTTTCTTTCTGATTAGAGGATGAGGAGAATGAATGTGAACTGGAAAACTAAGTATCACTTATTGTAATGCTGTTTTTGACAAAGCATGATCTCAGGAACGAAGTAGGTTGGACTTCTGGTCTTGCCACCTTCTAGTACTTTTCTCTCACACTTTATCTTAAAGAATTTGACAAGACTTTGCTACTTCTACTTGCCCTCCCCTTCTGCTCAAATCTTGTCATCTTCTACTTCCGTACTTTATATCAACTTTTTTTTACAAGGGAGTAAATACTGCCTCTTGGTAAATAAAGGTTGGGAAGGTTTGGGTGTGAGTCTCTTACCGTATTAATCACCCAGTGGCCTGGTTGACTGTATCTGTGATTTTTCCTCCTTCTCCATCACCTGTCATAACTTATTTTTCTCAAAGCAGAGTCATCACCAATGAACTTCGGGTGCCAAGAACTCCTTTCTATTGTTTTCCTTTATTCAGGGAGAAGAGAAACTTGCAAGTGGGGATAGCTGTATTCTTATCAGGCAGTGTCAGACTGTATTTTCACTTGAATATCACAAGACCAATATGGATCTGAAATACCAAAGGTTCCAAGTGTGAAGGGTGATAAGTCTTTGTGATTTACTGTGCCAGATATTTAAAATCAATTACAAACCCTGTTGGGATGTCTCTTAATTTTTAAAAAGCTGAACTCTGTGGTCCTGGAATATTTATTTGTTTCTTCATGCTCCCATTTTTAGTAGACTCTCTTTTCTGCAGTTATGTGAATGGTGTAAAGGTCTATCTTGTTGAGTTTTGATGTAAAAACAGCTTTGTAAGTCATTTTCTATGTTCTCAACAATGAGGCCCTTTATCTTAATGGATAAAATTTCCAGACAACATATCCACCCACCTCTTGGGATAATAGTTATATTTTTAATAATTGTTAAATGAAAAAAATGTACAATGATATTTGCTATAAATTTAATAGAGATCTTGAATATATTTATTAATCACCAAGTCACTTTTATATATATGATAGAATATAGAGGGCATGAGGTATATTTCGTTCAGTCTATAGATAATATTTAGAGAATAAATAGATACAGAAATCTCTAATCACACCACCATGTTGCTCTTCTAAGGCCCCCAGACATTCTCTCTTACTGATTGAGAACCACAGTTGCTGTGGTTTCATTAGGGTATATAACATATGCTATTAATTACTTTGTAAGTATTAAGCTGATTGTGTGGTTTTATTAGGGTATATAATATATGCTAATCATTTACTCATGAGATGAATGATAGACTATCAACCATATTCTATGTGAAACACATTTAACTTTGTAGAAAAAAAAAAGATAAAGATAATTTAATGATGCTCTGGTTTATACTAAATCTGATATTTGTTACAATGCATGAACCTTTACTTAAACCCCATTGTTTTTTATGGAAATATTATACTTTATTTAACTAATTCCCTATTTTTCATTAGATTGTTTCCAGTTTTTTCTTTTCTTTTCTTTTCTTATTTTTTTTAAGACAGAGTCTCACTCTCTTGCCTGGGGTGAGTGCCGTGGCATCAGCCTAGCTCACAGCAACCTCAAACTCCTGGGCTCAAGTGATTCTCCTGCCTCAGCCTCCTGAGTAGCTAGGACTACAAGCATGTGCCACCATGCCCAGCTAATTTTTTCTCTCTGTATATATTTTTAGTTGTCCAGATAATTTCTTTCTATTTTTAGTAGAGGTGGGGTCTCGCTCTTGCTCAGGCTGGTCTCAAACTCCTGACCTTGAGGGATCCACCGGCCTCAGCCTCCCAGAGTGCTAGGATTACAGGCGTGAGCCACCGCGCCCAGCCTCCAGTTTTTTAATATTAAAAATAAATAGCACTGAAATAAACCAGTCACAAAAAAGATATTGTATGATTCCACTTCTATGAGATAACTAGAGTAGTCAAATTCATAGAGACTGTACAGGAATTAAGAGTCGACTTTTGGTTTGTTAAGTCTGAGATATCTAGCTGGTATTTATAGTTAGTCATGCTGCAAAGCCTTGTTTGTATGTGAACTAATCTCTTCTTACCACCACTTAGTCATCACTTAGGAAGGCTTAGCTCCATTGGTGATTACACGTAACATGTGGAAAGAAAATTATTTTCATTCTCCAAATTTATTTCTGGTGAATTGCTATTAACAGTCAATCTACCTTATTGGAGACCTAAAAAGAATTTGCTACCATGTAAATATCTGCTTGGCTTTGCTGATTATATGCTGCTGGCAGGGAATGTGCAAGACCTTGAGCTCAGCCTCACCCACTGTAAATCCAGCTCATTATCCTCCTAGATCCCTGCACATTTATGTCTCTTTCTCAAAGGTTCTTACTCCTGAGTTTTTTGTTTTTTGTTGTTATTATTTGTTTAATAAAATTAGGAAATTATTCCTTCCCTTAATACCTGGTTATGAGTTAAAGCATACCTGCTTCCGGAGGTAGTTGCTGTTTAGGGCCTTGGGAAAGCCAAGAATCTAAGGGTAGGGAGGGTGCCTCTTTTGCTCATTATAGTATCCTGAGTGTCTAAAATAGGGACCTGCACCTAGTAAACCTCAATCAACATTATATGACAGAATGAACAAGTGTCCAAATGACTCCTGAATAGGGGAAACTCAATCATTAGGGTACAGATAGTTCCCCACTTACGACAGTTTGACTTACAATTTTCAACTTTACAGTAGGGTTATGCCCCCCATTATAAATTGAACAGAGTACTGAACTTATAATAGGTTTATCAATATTTAACCCCATCATAAGTTGATGAGCATTTGTATTTATTTCTTTCTGAGCCCTCAAATCACACCATTTAATAGTTGCCCATTCCTTTTATCTACAAATGGAGACATGCACTTGTGAGGTCTGGTATCGGGGCTGATTTGTTGCTTTTCAGAATTTAGATAGTCATCTCACATGACAGCTACCGTCTCCTTATTCAAATATAGTAACATGATTTGGGCATTTGTTTTCATATTTGGTTTGTGGATTTTAGGTCTTTTCCCATTTGACCTTCTCCATAGGGCTGCATTTTTTGGTATAGACTAAGGAAAAAGTTATATCAGAATTTAAAATATGAATCCAATTTCACTGGTGAGCAGCTAACAGTAACAGATTGCTCATTTAATGGCAGGATCAGTAATAATATCTGCTGAGATCAGCAACATGGGCCTAGTTAGTACATGATAGTACCACATTATCAAGTGATAATATGGCCATTAACACATTAATGCCCTTGTAAATGTTTCCCTCCTCAAAGAATCATAATAGAATCCTTGGACACATAAGAAAATAAATCACAAGAGACATAATAGACAGGAAAATATCTTTGGTTCTCTCTTAATCTCTCTCTCCCTCTCTCTCTCTGTTTCAGAGCTGATGGAAAAAGGGAATTCCTACAGCAAATAGGACTTTTCTGTGGCACTTATCACAGTGACATTACCCCTACAAATTGTTATAGGATATAATGCCAGACCACTGCTGTGTCTGTTCTACTCAGCTCCTAATAGGCCTTGGCAGTTATCCATGTTGAGTGACCCCGAGGCTTTGAGAAAATGATTTGAGTCTTCATGGCCTCTCAGAGACCTTGCCAGGACTTGGAATGTAATAGATCTGTTCAGCAGCCAAAAAGAAAAAGAAGGTGGAGAGAGGGGAAAGGGAGAAAAAGTTGATAAAAATCTGCAAATACCATTGAGAATTTGCCTTTGTTTTAGAACCTTGCTGTCAGAACTTGGAAAATTTGAAGAAAAACAAATTTGCAATTTACTGTGAGATCATATATATGATGAGCATCTTTAGGGACATGATATACTAAAAGGTCAATTGAACCGACACATTAAACCTAAAAAGTCAGATTTTATTTATGCTTCTTTCAGAAGAAATAGTTGATAACTTTCAGCTGTCCCTTGAATAAACTTGGTTTGCACTTTAACGTAAGAAAAGAAATAAAGGCCCTATTCTTGAAGGTTACCCATCATTTTCAATTATTGAGTAAAATTGTCATGAACTATCACATATATGAGTATAGGATATTTGCTAGTAATAGAAATATTTCAAGGAACAATAGTAATATTGAGTTCTGCTGATTAAATTTTTGGGATTAAAAGTAAAGCAATTCAAAACGATCTGTAAATATGTTGAGTTCTTTAGAGAAAGGTACGTGATAAAAGTAGACTATTTTTAATCCTTTTATTTAGCAGAGTGGTCATAATCATAAAAGAGCACTTTGTCTCTAGACTTGGAAAGCTTAGTTCTTCCCAAGATTCCCACAATCGGGGAAGATTTTGTGGATGTGTGTATACCAGGAGGACTTTACAGTGAACAAAGCTGCTTTGCCTGAGAAGAGGTGGGCATCATCTTGGTTCTTTTGGCTGTATTTAACATTCATTGTCCGCAGGAATTCTTGCCGATGGGCAAATATACACTACTGGGCAGTATATACTACCAAGGGATTTAAATTTCAGCTCTGCTATCTCGTATTTGTGAAACCTCATGCAAGTTACTTAAAGTCTGTGGTAGGCAGAGTAATGGTCCCCTAATTTGCCCATGTCCTAATCCCCAGGACCTGTGAATATGTTGCCTTACATGCCAAAAGCAACTTTGCAGATGTGATTCAGTTAAGGACCTTGAGATGAGATTACCCTGGATTATCTCAGTGGGCCCAATCTAATCACAAGTGTCAGAGTCAGAGAAGGAGATGTGACAATATAATAGAGGGTGCAGGGTAGAGAGAGAGAGAGAGAGAGAGAGAGAGAGAGAGAGAGAGAGAGAGAGAGAGAGAGAGATGCTATGCTATTGACCTTGAAAATGGAGAAAGGGGCTAATAGCCAAGAAATGCAGTTGGCCTCTAGAAGCTAGAAAAGGCAAGGAAATAAACCCTTCCCTAGGCCTCCAGACCACCTTGATTTGGGGCCAAGGAAACAAGTTTAGGACTTCTTACCTTAAGAAGTATAAAGTTATAAATTCATGTTGTTTTAAGGCACTACGTTTGTGTTAGCATATTACAGACGCAATAGGAAGCTGATGCAACCTCTCTAGACCTCAGTTTGTTAAAAAAAAAAAAAAAAAGAGAGAGAGAGAGAATAATCATGACTCCTATTCCTTAGGATTTTTGAGCTGATCAAATGAGATACAACGTGTAAAACATACATGTATCATTAAATATATGCTGCTGATGGTGATAATGATTATGACAACTTTGCTTTACTTCCAGTTGGTAAGAACCTGAGCCATAAAAATGAGAGTTATTCTTAACTGATTGGATTTTAGATTGCTGTCATCGTTTTCTACTTTCAACTGCCCCCCTACATAATAAACTTTCTCCCTTTTTTGTGTTTCCAGGAAAAGCTAGTCATATTCTTGTTCTCATATTAAATCAATCAATCAAATTAACAAGTGTTTTTTCACCTATACCAACTACCCAAGATTAAATGCCAGGAATCAATTGGCTCAATCATATTTCATATTATAAGTTTTTATAATTTATATTTTTAAGATTGGATGAGGTTATTTTTTCTTCCCAAGAAAAGCTGATTTTGAAAGTCTAGTGGTCCCATGACTCTCTGCTGCTTCCCTTTTTCAGCACCCAGCAAGTCCTCAAATGATGCATATGATAAAAAAAGAAATGTTTTGCCTTTCAAAGAACTGACCATTTATTGTAACATGTGTAACATGATCATGCCAATTAAATGGAGCATAATTAAAGAATGGTGAAAGCTTATAGAAGAAAGAGCTGCATGTTCATATGCTTGGAAAAGGCTTTAAGGAGGGAAGTAAGGCTTGAGCTGTAATTTGAAGGATTGGTGGGATTTGAATGGAAAGAAGGGTACTTTAAGTTGTCAGGGCACTGAAAGATCCATAGAGTCCACTTAGAGACAGGGATGAGCAGGACTTTCATGGAAGAGGATCAGCTGATATGGGGGGGTGGAATAAAGTTTGGATCAGAGCATGGTCGGGCTTTACAGGTATCGCAAGCCCTGCTTGTTCCCCTTATTCCCGAACTGCCTCAGAAACACATACCAGTGCCTCTGTACATTTATATAAAAAGACATTTCTTTCCATGGCTTTTATAGCAATCAGATGAAAAAGTCTGTATTCTTATCGAGCCAAGCTGAATCTCAGCTCGGGGTACGAGGGTAAGTGACAGCCACCCTTTCTCCTGCCAAATAGCTTGGACCCTCTGATATTAAATGCCATTAATGGTGGTGAAGTTTCAATTTTAGATATTTTTAAGAGGAAAAAGATATCCGATAGGCATATGGAGTAGAGCAGAACTATTCTAAGTATCAAGGGGGCTGGTTTGAGGAAGGAACAAAGCAATCAGCAGTTTATCTTTATTACCGCTTCTGCCCAGTCACATTAACGTAGAAGGGGCCAGCACATCAGTGAAGGAATAGGATGCATTAGCACCGGCACCCTTGGCAAAATCTTTGCTGCCTTCTGGGCAGAAGCAAAGAATTGGAAGCAAATGAGATGATTCAAGAAAATAGCAGAGATGGTGAATCAGAGCAGTCATGGGCTCCTTCAGAGATAATTTATGTTCATGTTCAAAAGACAATGTCTCCTTCCTAAAACACACATAGCAAAATAAATAAATAAAAGGGAAAGAAA
>RJWJ010045367.1:0-11738 GCA_004363605.1 Indri indri
GAACACAGCTGTGACTATATTTCTCTGCCTGATTCATACCTGGGTGCATTTTTGTGCAACACAAATCGAAGGGGGTATTTAGCAAGTATTTAGGGTTGTTTAGACTCTAATTTGAGTGATTGGGTTTACAGCTTTCTGTTTGGTCATGTAATGGGATAAAACATCCATATTCAAATGCGAAAACATCACATTTGTGACTTGGAAATAAGTTATTTTGATGTCCCACTTATAGGTAGTAAAATGAATAATTCTGCACGGTTGCTAAAAGGAATAGCAAATGAATTGTATAAATATGTTTGGAAAGAGCTCTACTCCTGCTAAACAAAGCATCACAATTATTTCACTTTTATTTTCCTATGGAAAAAAATTAGTAGAGATTGAAATTTCTTAAAGTTGGAACTTTTAACCAACTTACATGTGGAACTCGATTGGTTATCCAAAACCATATGCTAGTCTGAAGAAGTGAAATTCAAGAGATGGAGAAAGAATAATTATTAGAATGGGAAGGTACATCTGCAAAAATATTTCCTACTATTGGCTGGAGAGTTTTATCAAACAAAATATATTTCCAGATGACTAGTGTTAAAATACAAATTACCTCGGACAAGTAAGACATTAAGTACCAATCACTGCAGTGTGGATTTGCTTCTCAAACTAAGGAGCCAAAGTGAGAAAACTGCGACTAAGTGAGCATTTTACAAATAGGATAAGAGAGAATTAGTATAAATTACACCGAGAGCGATCTAGCTTGGTACTTTGCTTTTAGATCCTTTGTTACTCTTCTTGCAGAGTTTTCCATTTTAACACAGGATCAAACTTTTAAATTAAAGGGATTAAAGTTCTTATTGGGGGGATTTCAGGCTTCACCCAGTGGGTGAGGGAGTTACCTGGCGGAACACTGAAGCATTTTTCATCCCCTCAAACTCACAGTAAGGAGGCAGCTGCTTACTCCTGTTCCGAGGGGCGATTATACTTGTGAGAGGGTGATTATAAGCTTGAGACTGTCTTTTGCAGCTTGTAAACAGGCTCTGGAGGCAGTTTCCAAAAAAAAAAAAAAAAAAGAGTTCAAATAGGTAGTTATTTCCCTGAAGTAAATACTTTAAAGCACCATATACACATTTTTGTGTATGCTCTGGTATAACTCATAAGAGTCCCATTTAAATATTTCTCCCCTTAGGGAGCTTGCCACATGGAAACAGGAAGTAGGAAGAACATGGATTTTGAAAATGAAGACAAAACTGTTTGAAACTGGCTCTCACACTTATTAGCTGGGTGACTTTGACTTAGTCTCAGAACCTATTTAAGGCTCTGTTTCCACACCAGCAAAATGAGAATCATATCTATTGTATGAGGTTGTTCTAAAATTTATTAGAAAATACCTCATGAGTTAATGCAGTTGTTGTAATAGATGGAATTCTAATATTTAAGGAACAATGAGTAACATTGACAGTCCCCTGCTCAGAATAGGCAAGCAATGATGCAGAAATGGTACACGTCAGGTCAACCCAGACCGATTGTTGGGCACCTTCAAATAATTATTTATTAGAAAAACATGTTAATAAATTACTTTTCACTGATGTTGTCTTCAACTGAAATACAATGTTAAGGAGAAGTAAATTCTTCCTCAAGGAAATTCTCAGTCGCATCTGCATTAGCCTTCTATTTGCTGCATGTTGGTACTTTTCATTAATGTTGTAACATTGATGCCATTTTTATTTGCTGAATTGGGGTTTTGTAATTATTTTTCTCATAATAAAGCCTTAATTATGTTGCCTTAATTAAGAACCATAGGGTATGTCTAAGAACACTGCATGGGAGGCTATCATTGATATTCCAACATTAAACCTGGTCCTATTAGCTCTTCTATTTAAATGACAGTGGGCTCTTGATTAATTATATTTATAGGTATATCATAGGTGATGATTAAAGTAAATTAAAGTAAAATTGGTGGAAAAGATGGTATTTCTCAAGAGTTAAGTTCTATTAAAAATTTTGGTTGCTTTGTTTCTCCCCACCAGCTTCTAATCCAGCTCAGATCCATAGTTAATTGCATTCCATTTCTAGGCTTCCTCAGTACTTTTGAGATAAATACTCAGTACTTATCTGGGTAAGTTCCACAGCAATGTCTTCTCCTGTGGGGATAGCAGTACCATATATTGTTCTCCTGCAGGAACGGGGCTGCAAACAGAGAATGACCAGACCCTATATAAAATAGAACTCCGTCATATACTCTGCAGCAACCAGCCCAGAAACCAACCAATTATTCACAGTAACCAGACCAGGAAGCCAGCCTATTACTGTAAATCAGACTGGTAGGAAGTCAAACCACTATCTCTGGCAACTATCTCAGAAACCCAAATCATAGCCCCTCTAATAATCAGCCCCAAATGTTCAGGACTTGACTAATAAAAGACAGGTTTACTAATTTTTGTCTCTGCTTCTAGCTTCGGACCAACCTGAGAAAGCCAAATACATATCCTTAACCAATCACATTGGATGCCTCACTTCTAGCTAGCCCGCCTACGGCTTCCCCATACCAACAGCTTCCAGTGAGGGCACACCTAAAGCCTTCTGTTTTTTTCACCATAAAGCTTTCTTGATCCTCTGCTTAAGTATCTGCTTAAGCACGAGTGTTGGTGACTGACTCCCGTGCTATAGCAAGCTCTGAATGAATCACCTTTACCTGTTCTCATTTGGTTGGTCTTCATCTATATCCCTGCCTAGTTGGCACAGGTCAGCATGGTTTTTCAGGTTGGTTCTTACATCAGTGCCATGCCTGACCAAAGATGCCACTTCTCATCCAGATGTTGCTTCTTCAGTCTGGAGTTTGACACCCAGAGATCAGGCTGTGTTCAACCCCATGGAATACAAAGAGTTGGTTCTTTCTCTCATTGTCACACTGGATTGCCTATTGGGCAGGGCTCAGATGTTACACACCCCATGCCTATTTAACCTTCCTTGGGGCTGGGGGTGCACCTCTCCTCGCAACAAGGCAGTCAAGATGCTCTTTTTTTTCCTTACTAAAGAGGAGGAAATCAAAGTACAAATGAAATGCTTGGCATATCATCTTATCAAAATTAATTGAATTTCATCTCACTAGCATTCAGCTTCTTTGAAAGTCATTTGAATGTTTTTAGTCAGGTAGATGTTCAGTGTCTGAATGGCTCAAGTTAGCCTTTCCTATCATTGAAAATTCTGTGATGAAATCCTTAGGATGGTTACACAAACCTAGATGGTATAGCAAAAAAAAGAAAAGAAATCCTCAGGATTGAACAATTTGTACTGCCTTTAATGTATCACCTGGTATATGACAGGCTATATATTTATACATACCTCAATGACAGCTCTTCCAGCCATTCCCTTTCACCCATCCCCAGATTATCTTCCTGTGGTTATCTTCAATTTTCAGAGCAGGGGAAACACTAGCTCATTGTTTTATGGTAAGACAATCAGTTTTCCAGAGTCAAATATGTGCTTCATTTATGGTAAATTTCTATCCTCCAGCTTTATTTATTAATTTAATTTATTTCTTTTTCTTCTGCATACACAATATCTTATTGTTTCAAGGCTGCTTTGTAGTGTAATCTCTATGCAAACACATTAAGTGAAGCATGTTAAAATGCATCATATGTTGTGCAATCAGTGCAAAAAACCTAGGTGACTTGGCAATCTGATGAACGGATGTCTTCCACCCTGGGCTAAGTTCACATATTTACAGTGATGAAGATGTTGTCACAGCTTACTTCTTTGGAGTTTTCCTTTGATATTGATTGTAAGACACATCTTGATTTCAGAAACATAAAATTATCAAAAAAATGCATCTTAGATTGAAAAAGATGATCAGTATAAAATGGACAAAGTCCCATCCCTCCCTGATTCAAAAGCTTACCTGGGTTTTACCATTGGCACGGCTGAGCACTTGAAAAAGACACCACCTTTAGAGGCCTGTTGTGAAAGCCAAAAGCCTAAAAAGATAAACTTAATGCCTCCCTTTCTCTCATTCCTAAAAGCTAGTAGGTCAGCGAGCCCTCCCATTCTGCCTCCAAAATACATCTCAACTCTGCATTAACTCCGTCTGTCTACCACTACCATATTCCAAAGCACCCACATCTCACCCCTGGACCACTGCAGGGCCTCCCTGACATCATCCATTCCCTCTTCTGCTGTGTTCTCCACAGCGCAGGCAGAATAATCTTTTAATAAATGTGTTAACATCACTCTTCTGCTAAAAATCCTTCCGTGGATCCCAGTTGTAAAATCAGATAAAATCCAAACTCCTCCATGACTGGGCCTGCCTATGTCTCCAAACTCATCTCTGCTTCCCTCCCTGCCGCACTTCAGGCCTCCTTCCCATTCCTGTACTGTCAAGCTTTTTGCCCTGGGGACTGTCCCCCCCACCAGTACCACCACTTTCTTCTCACTGTTGACCCATCATTTTTCAGGTCTCAGCTTAAATATCAACTCCCCAGAGAGGCTTTCCTGACAGCCCTGCCCAAATAGGTTTTCTCTCCCTATTTCTCTACTTCTGCCACCTGCATTTCTTTTGCCCATTTGTTTCCTTGGTAGCACTCATCATTATGTGAAATTATACATTTAGTTGTTGGTGAGTGGATTAACATTGATGGGGGAAGTAGGATATTTGTTTTGCCATTAACCAAGCACTTGGCACATAGTAGTGATCCATAATTATCTGTGGGATAAAGGTTTCAAAGGAATAGAACTCCAGACACAGAGAGGACTAAAGGATTGTGTCAGCAGAAAGGGCCCCAAGCCTCAGGCCTAGAGGAAGAAGTATATCCAGTAGAACAATGTTTCATAACGGAAAAAAATATTGGCAGGGGAATGAGAGGTCGGACTTCAGGCAGGTCTTGGCTTTGCCATGTAATAGATGCCTTAGCTTGAGTGTGTACTTAAACTCTCTGTGATTCTGTTACTTTATTTTTATAGAGGAAATGAGACTGATGTATATGAAATTGCCATGCAAAGTTAAGTCATTATTCAGATATGGAGGTAAGAGACCAGTTACAGGTTCCTTACATTACACAGTTCCTGCCCAGCCCAGACTGCAGGTCTCAGTCCCCTAGCCTCTAAGTAGGGCCACATGTGTGGTGTGTTTCACTTCCAGGCCAAAGCATCTGATTAGTGCTGTGCCTTTTTCATGCTCTCTGTCCCCTATCATTGCTAAATGAAGAAGATGATACAGTTTTAAGGCATGGCAAAGTTGAAGAATGAACGAAGCCTGAGTCCTGGACTGCTCATGTGATGAGAAGCTCTCTGCTTTCCTGAACACCCACCCTGGCCCCTTAGATGAATGAGAAATAAACTTCTATTGCATTGAGCCACTGCATTTTAGACTTTGTTCATTACAACCATAACTGACACAGGAAGCACCTTCTGGGATTAAAATCAGAGACAGGAAGCAATTTTATCTGCCTCATTATATCACAATTAAGTATATTACAGCATATAAATTATTTACTGCCCAAACAGCAGTCAGCACTAGTTATATAATCTAAATATCACCGATGGAGTTTAATAAACAACAAAGATGTTCATATTCATCAGCATTAGTAGAATAAGTTTTTCTAATATGTAAATAAGTTGGGAGACAATTTTCCCCTGTCTTCTGAGAAGATGACCAAACTGCCAAAGTTGAATTATGAAAACCTGCAAAGCGAGTTAAAGGCTATAATCTGTGTATCCTTCAGACAATGATGATTTATTTTTATTTTTGACACTGCATCTTCCTGCCTTTTTTTTTTTTTTTAATCTTTGTCTGCCTTATTGTTTCTAATATTACTTTGAGAGTAAGCCAGAAGGTGGTAAAAGCCTGTTTCTCCCAGTCACGGAAACAGCTGACATCCTGTCTCTCTCTATTAATAAGTAATAGACAGGTGGATGTTTACCAGTGGCTCCAGCTGAATTATGACAAGACCCATCATGAGCTGGGCTGGGAGGCTTGTCTACTGTGTGAGTCAGGGTGGCTCACCAGAACAACTCCCGGTTTTCTCAGCAAGTGGGGACAAGTTCTGACATTGCCGTCTCTCTCTACAGAGTCATAACAGTTGTTTTTGCAAAGGGCATTACAATTATTCTCTCTGCTGATATTTGTTCTGTAGGAAATCTCTGTTAGGTCTTTTGTGGGTAAAGCTAAAGCAATTTCAAAAAATTGCTGAGGATTAACAACAGCATTAGAATTCAGTGTTCTGAGAACTTTACATGCTATCGAGATCCCTGGCAAGATACTGGCTTTTATATGTAGAAGCTACAGGAATGATTTCAGGACAAAAAAAAAAAAAAAAAAAGTCTTCTCGATGGCCCATGGAAGTAATGCAGTTCGTTGTTAAACTCTTACCTGGGTAAAATCTGTATATGGTAACTTTAGTTCAGGAACTTCCAGGATTTACAGGCATTATCTCATTCATTTTCAACAAGCCCTTCATTGAGCAGTTGTGAAGTATTATCATCCCTTCAGAAAGGTGGTGGAGACAAAGTTCACAGTTGGCTGAAGATGTTATTCGCAACCAACATTTTCTTTAACTTTTCTGAGGCTATGTCTCAGCTGCCCAACTGAATGTATGAATGAAAGAGTTGAGGTTTGGAAGGACTGAATGAATCTTAAAGCATGCCGTTCTATCGTCAAGACTCTTAGTGTTAAGAAAGTACAGATTTTGCAGCTCCTGTATAATAGCAGGTGATTTCTTAAATAGAGTCAACCTTGCTTTCTGATGCTTATTTTGCATACCATCAATCTAGCACATTTAATACATAATAACAAAAATTCCCTGTGTTGCAAGAAGGGAACGCAATAACCCTGTAGGCTCCATTAACTATGCTAACAGCAACAGTTGAACAAATGAACAGGTGAAAATAGTTGTTTGGGGATCAAATAATACAGCAATAAGAATGACTATAATATGTTGATAAATACACAGAAAAGGAGTTGCACAAGGAAATTGAGGGAGAAGAAGAACAAAGCCTAGGCTACATACATGTCATCTTACTTGATGGCACAAGTGTCAGAATGCAAGTGTCGGAGTGGAGGCGAAGGGGCTGACTCTAGGGTAATGGAGCAATTTAGATTTTTAGATCTTTTTCAGTTTGGTTCTTTAGATAGAATATTTCAGAAGAGAGGCATCTGATATAGTGCAAAACCATAGGCTTTACCTTTGTTAAGGCTTTTGTTTATATATCTGGCTTTGTCACTCAACGGTTCTGTGAGTTTCGATTTAACCTCTCATTGGTGCAGTTTCCTTATTAATAAAATGGGTTACTTCTATCATTATTGTAAAGTACCCTTATACTAATTATTATTTTATTGCATTTTATTAGGTTGTTTAACTAGTTATTTGAGTGTAAAATATCTTAGAAGATGAATTATGTGAGAGAAAAGGATGTTTTTTCTTGTTTAATGATAGAGAAAAGGATGTTTTTTCTTGTTTAATGATTGTTTTTAAAGACTTTTTAACATATCAAGTACTATTATTCTAATGTTTACTCAACTTTAACAAGAAAGTTACATATACACTCATTATGTAACAAGTCACGTGAGATATACGAGTCGGGGTTCTACAGGGATTACTGAAATGTAGACACTCACTAGTTCAGCCTTCAAGCCAGTCCTAATGAATGGAGTTAGTGAAGTGATATGAAGCAGTAATCTTAAAACTAGACAGTCAATATAGTCAGGTATATTAATATGGGACCATTAAATTTGCATAACTCTTTTATACATTTAGAAATAGGTGCATATCATCTGTGAATTTACACATACAAATCTATTTCAACAGAGATCACAGCTGTCTCCTGTCTGAGATAATAAATGTCACATGAGAAGACTTTGTTTAGTAAACAAATGGTGCTTTATGTTGAATTGCTATGTCAAAACCAAGCTTCTTAGTCTAAAGTTTCTTAGTAGTTGGTAACTTTACCCATGCTTAACCGTGAAGGAAAATGTATTAATAGTATAGGGCGCTATTAATGTTATTTTCTTATTGAAAGCTATTTTTTTCTTAACCTTTTCAGTGGAAAATTTCAAACATATTTAGTAGACAGAACAGTGTAATGAACCTCTCTGTCCATCACCCAGCTTCAATAATTATTAATTCTGGGTCAAATCTTGTTTCATCTATTCCGAAACAGTTTTAGATTTGCAGAAAAATTGGGAAGATAGTACAGAAGGTTCTTATGTACATCACTCCCAGTTTCCCCTATTATTATCATTGTACGTTAGTATGATGTACTCGTTACAGATAATGAACCTATATTGATACATTATTATTAACTAAAGTCCACAGCGTAGATTTCCTTAGTTTTTGCCTAAAACCCTTTTTGCACTAGGATCCTACCCAGGACACCATGTTACATTTCGTTGTCTTGGCTGTGACAGTTTCTCAGACTTTCCTTGTTTTTGAAGACCTTGACAGTTTTGAGGAGTCCTAGGCAGGTATTTCGTGGAATGCCCCACTGTTGGAAATTGTCCAATGTTTTTCTCATGATGTAAGACTGGGGTTATGGGCTATTGGGAAGAAGAGCACAAAGGGAAGTGCCATTTTCATCATATCATATCAAGAGTTACACACTAGTGACATGATTTATGACTGCTGATGTTGGTCTTGATCACCTGGTGGAAGTAATGCCTGTCAGGTTTTCTCTTGATAAAGTTACTATGCCCAGCTCACCCTTAACGATTGTAGAGACTTTAGCATTATTTATTATAGTCTATTATTAGACTTTAACATTATTGTAATGTTTACTGAACTTTAACAGTAAGTTAAAGGGACATCACCATGCCCAGTTCACACTTATGTCCCCCCTCCTTGAGGAGGTATCTGCATAAATTATTTGGAATTCTTCTGCATGGGAGATTTGTCTTTTCTCCCTTATTTAATAATTGATTCAATTATTTACTTATGACCATATTATTTTGAAGCAAATTCCAGACGTTGTATCTTTTCTTTTATAAGCATTTCAATTTGCATGTCTAAATGGTTAGGATTTTTTTTGTTTTGACGTAATCACAGTATATAATTTAACACCTAAAAATTAATAGTAATTGCTTGATAGATCATCAAATATCCATTTTTTGTTCAAATTTCCAATTATTTTATAAACAACTTTTCAAAAAGAATGTTTGTTTAATTCAAAGCCAATAAGGTTTATACCTTGTGTTGGTTGATATGTTTATTAAACCTCTTTTAATTTATAGTTTCCCTCCTTGGTCTCTCATTTTTTTTATAATTTACTTTTTGAAAGATCATCTGTGTGCAAAAAATTTTATTTTATTTTTAAAAACTTTCATTTATTTGTGTATCTAACAGGTATATTTTTAATTCGTAGCATAAATTTATTGAGGAATTAAAATTAAAATGCATTCTAAAATAAAAAAATTTAATACCCATTAAATCACTAAATACTTACTGAGCATCTGTTATGTGCTAGGTACTAGGCCAAGTGACAGGAATATAATGATAAATAAGAATAGAAGATGAATAAGAAAATTACATTTAAACTAAATTTACTTCCTCTCTTTCTTTGCCTCAACATAATAATGAAAGCAAACATTTAATTGGGGGCTTATTTTGTGCCAGGAACAGGTAAATATATTTTCTCATTTTAAAGATGAAGAAATCAAATTTTAGAGTTTAAGCCAGTAAGATGTTCTAATATGACTTGATCTCAGGGAGTGTAGCTCTAAAGCCTAACCGGGGATTAGCAAATTGTTTCTATAAAGGGACAGATATTTAATATTTTAGGCTTTGCAGACCACAGATGATCTCTGTTGCTGCTTCTGCTTCTCCTTCTTCTTTTACAATTTTTTAAAAATGTAAAATTCAATCTCAGCTTGTAGGCCATATAAAAATAGGCCACAAGCTGTATTTGGCTCACAGGTCAGAGTTTTCCAACTCCTGCTAACCACTGTGCTACACTGCCTCTTGTCAACATCCTAATTGTCACAGTTAGAGTAACCTCAGAACTTTGCCATCCTACGGGGCTTAGTTCCTCTTCTTTTGTGATACATTGGATCCATCTCCTCTTGTTTCCATCATCTATAAAAGTGGCAACAGTAGGCCTGAGTTCCCAGGTAATTCCTCTACTAGAGACATTCCATTGGGGCCTGGATAAAGGAATACAAAGAACTCAAAAACACTAAATGTGAAGGAAATACTAATATGGGGGTGGTTAATCTGAGTGATTTCCAGGGTACCCAGTGATGAGTGGCCTGAATAAGCAGGGGAAGTTGAATAAATATTTCCTCTTCACAAATGAAGGGGGCAACTTTGGTCTTTGTGATTATAACTCCATTGTAAGATCTTCCCTGTTGGTTAGGTAGAACCCACTCAACTACTGGGAGTGTTTACGAGGCTGGCAGAGATGCTTTCTGGTGGAGAAAAACACCCAGACAACTCCGCATTTTATCTTAAAGAAAGACCTTGCCTGGAAATGGTGAATGAGGAAGACCAGACACAGTCAGGGCCTGATCGCGGTCATGCCTCTGCCACTAAAGGCATTCAGCTCATGGTTCTTTCTGGTCTATACATCTGAAAAATCGTAAGCTATGCTAAGACGTCATGGGTAAAAACTAAGGCTGAACATAACCACGCCAGAAGGCTGGGTATCTCTAGCTACATTTATTGGGCACTAAATGTGTCGTGGACCCCACCAAGGAATTTATACATAGTATCTCAATTGAGCTTCATACCTTAATGAGGTTAGTGTCATTATGTTCATTTTATAGAGGAAGAAATTGAGGTACCAATAGGTTAAACAACATACTTCAAATTATAGAACCGGTAATACTTGTACTCAAATCCAGATATGTCTGATTACAAAGTTTCAACAGGTAATTTTTGAGTCCCTACTAGTTATGCACCCAATAAAATCTATAAGTTGTCTTCTAAGCTCCAGGCACAGTAGTGAGGATATCATGAAGAACAAAACAAAGTCCCAGCCCTTAAGGAGGAATGTACCCTCTTCTCCCTGGCAGATCACCGCCCCCACCTTCCACGTATCTTTCCACCTACACAATCACCTTCATCTGTGATAACATTCATTATCGCATAGTCCACGCCCGTATAAATGGATACACACACCTGCTATCTGCTTTCTTTGCATTTTCCACCAGCAGGACAGACAAGATGTAGGAGTCACGACAAACATAGATATCTTAACCACGGGTCCACATGTCACCGGAAGAGGCACCTGATTCCTGATTCACATCGACCTACTGGAGCCTCAGTTTCTCCAGCTGTAGAGAGGAATAATTACACTTGACAACTGTTGTCAAAGGAAACAGAAAGTTTTTTACCTGGAAACATCCCCAGGGACGAATATTTATTAAATATTTTGTAGTTTGGATCATTATGATATATGTATTTCCTTTCTTGCCATTCCCTATTATCCGATTCACTTCCCTATTTCTCATCTCCATTGATATTAGAGTATACTTTTTAAATTTGTAGAACCAGATCTGTGATTTTACAGAGTCATGAAAATATAAACAAGCTACGGTTGTTTAAAAATGTGAGCTACTTGGCTAACAACTTTGATCAGATTCAATTACTTGATCCACAGCAAGCTTTCTAAGCTCCTGGTCTCAGTATGTGGTCCTGGAGGTTTCTTTTGTTGTCGTTTTTTTTTTTTTTCCTTGGAGACAGGGTCTTGCTCTGTCTCCTGGGGTAGAGTATAGTGACATTATCATAGCTCACTGAAACCTTAAACTCCTGGGCTTAGGTGAT